>JAJJWN010000065.1:32746-122808 GCA_021655885.1 Fusarium abutilonis
AAAAAAAAAAAAAAAAAACGAAGCGCATGCGTTGGTCAAAGGAGGGCAGCATGTAGCGTAACCGTCGGAGAATACTCCCATAGGCGAGTTTGCGTACTCTGGCCTGGAAATGCTCTGTCATTCACTCGATCGGTGAGCGGCCTGCGTTTTGGACCCGCGGAGGAGGACAATGGGAATACCCAACGTCGAGGCGACGATATGGATGCTGTGATCTCGTCTGTCGGTCTCTTGGAACTTGCTCCTTATGAGGCCGGTAGAGAGGCAAGACACGCGGTGCCGGACACAAGCACAGCTTTTTCGCGTGAACAACAAGTGACGAGAAAAGAGACAACAAGCCTAGGGGGAAGAGACAACGGGGCCAGGTAACGCGAAGGAGTCCTTGAGGGTTGCCGCAGCTCGTCTCACAGGTTGTACCAGGCACCGTTTGCAATACTGTACTGTTGGCACCGAAGTGCAAGCCGCGGTACCGTTGTGTGTGCATCCGCTCAAGGTTCTTCCTGACTGGGCTGTGGTACGTAGACCCTCCTGACCCTCCTGACCCTGAAGAAGCAAGGGCGTCATGGCGTTCTCCCCTGCTCTATACCTTGTCACAAAAAACCTTCTGTCTCGTACATGGCCCCTGCGCGCTGTGCTCCTCAGACCCCGGCCACATTCATGGACTATGATGCTCGGTGACCAGCTGTTGGGCCCCTAGGCCCCCCTTCATTCCCCCGTCTTGACGGCGGCAGCAGGCGCGTAAGACGCGGCAGGCGATGGTGGGTGAGATTTGCTCTATTGCCCGCCCTACCGATCGCGACCGAGCGGCACCGCAACTGATATCGTGAGGCGGCGTACTGGTGGTAGCAATCGGAGAAGCGCAATTCTTCCCTTGTGTTAAGGGCTCTAGGCTCGTCAGGTCTCAAGTGGGGAGCGCTCGCTGCAATCCAACCATCAAGCCTTGACGTTGTCTAACGGTTGCTAGACACTTCTTAGTTTAAAGCTTTCAACGGGGCCCAGAAAGACGGAGAGGCACCTGGTCAAATGTGCCTTTTAATGCAGGTACTCTCCCCAGACTCACACCATGACCTCACGCTCTTCCTGACTCTGCTTTAACACCCCTCTGCTGGCCCCTTGGTTGTGTTGTTTCCTCTTCGCTTCTTGTTGTCTCCTTTCACCCCCGCAGTTCCGGTGGTTCCCCTCCCGAAATCCACTCTCGGTAGGCGTGGTCTTTGCCTTGGAGCGAACCACTCTACTGGTATCTCGTCAATAGGCTCTCAAGTCAACGCGCCGCAACAGTTGTGCGTTGCGTTGCGTTGCCCCTGGTGCCCGGCGGATCTTGTCATCAAACATCTGATATCGCTTCCTGCTACCGCAGCCCGCCGCTGCTGGCTTGACCTGGTGGCACCGACCCGGCCGACTCCGGACCGACACCACTGCTCTGTTCTCTCGATTGCCTCCATTAACTGCAAGACGCAGTATTTGCTCAGTGTTGCGGACCCATCGGAGCTATCCCCCGAAATACCCTGTTGTCTGAAAAGCTCGAGCGCGGCGAGCCGCTCAGATGGAAAGCTCACCAGAGTCAGTTCGTCCGCTCAAGCGCGTCAAGTACGTGCAACAGGATGTCGACACGATTCCAGTGAATATAGCCACTGCCGATTTAAGGTTTCCCCAGAGCATACACGGGCCCTTGACCAACGATGGCCCGTTATTCGATAATTCATGGACCTTGACAACCGATTTGTCGTCTCCTTCGCAGGTACTCTTCAACATTTCTGAAGACCTCGACACCCCTTGGGCCTCAACTTTTTCAGGTGAGGAAGTGAACTCGTCGTCCCTCATCCGTCGTCCCTTTCCCCTTTGCTCTCCTTCAGTCTCGTGTTTGTTCGCAGGTCACTCTCCTCTTCCCAGCTATCCATCGCCGTCCCTGTCACATCCCATTGGAGGATCTTGATATGAGATGGGTTTCAGATGAAAAGAAGTGCAACCTCGAGCAATGTTGAGATGAGAGAGAACATGTTGCACCCACCAACCCCGCTCTCGCTCCTACCCTTACCCCGTCGCACAATCCAGCAAAGTTCATCTTTCATCCATCATATCCCCGATTTGATTCCTGTTCGAGTTCCGATCGAAAAGGAATCTAAGCTTCCTATGACCTGGTCATGCCATGGTAGACTCTCGAGTCCGTGAGCTGACGTTCCATGCAGCGCCCCGGCCTACGGTATTGAACCATCATGCGCCTCAAGCTCAAGCTCAAGCTCAACCGCCTCATCCTCAAACAAGCCACCTACCTCGTTTATTGCCCGCAGCACCAGCTGCTTTTCCAGAACGTGCCGTTAAACCACAGAACTCAGAGAATCATGAGACGGCAGTAGATGGGCTTGTCATTAGCCCCTTTACTGCCAAGGAAGATCGGTTGATTGTATCTGATTCCCCTCGCTATATTCGCCCTGAGAACGGACAGGTGAACGGGTATGTTAAGTTTAACTGGCCTTCCCGAACTCCGTCAAGACGACCGTCTGGCCCCATACTACCACCTTCAGAAGACGATGTGGAAGAAATTACCACACACTCAGTACATTCGCACATTACTGGTCGCAGTCCCGGCATAGTGACCCTAATCGGCCCTGTCCCTGCGGCGTCTCTCATGATGGGTAGGAATATGTTGCCTATCAATTTTGACGGATCATGGGTAATAGATTCATCGCCAACAATGACGGCAAGTTCGCCAGTTTCTCCTCAGGACCCGTCGTCTCAAGCCATGATCACGGGTGAACCGAAGATGTTGCCACCACAATTTGGATTTCAAACCAAAATGGATCATATTGATAGGCGGTTATTCGAATTCTGTAAGTCTTCGCCTAATAACGCTGGCAATGGCGTATCGACGTCTTGTGCCTTTATCAGCCATATACTGACAATCAGTTGGTAGATATAAAGAACTGGTGCCCTGGTAGGAGTGTTCTCAGCAACACAAATTTGTGGTTGAGGGATTTGGCCCCTATGCACAAAAATGAAGGCATTCTCTATGCCATCCAGAGCTTGGCTGGAGTCTATATCTATGACTACTTGCCTGATGAACGCATCCGACAACGCATCAATCAACGATATATCATGGCGGACGAATATTTCCGTCAACTCCTGAACGCACCAGAGAGTAGAAAAGAGGGAGGAGGAGCTGAAGTTATTACCATGGCTGTGCTTCTTTCGATGCAAGACGTACGTAAATTTGTGTTGCTTTATAGGCCGTCGTCTTGTGGTGTCTTATGACCGAAACTGAACAGTTTTTAGGTTGTCCTAACCGAACGACGTCTGAAAAAGCCGTATAAGCCCCGATGGCTGGAAGGGTTTAAGCAGGGTGAATACTTTCTGCAAGAGACGGACCCTGGTGGCAGGTACTGGAAGGACCACAACGTTCAGTATAACGAGCTCCGCATCTCCCAATCCATCATTGTTGGGCGGGCGGTTATTCTTGCTCAGCTGATGATGGCTCTCCCTTCACCAGCCACGATGAACCCCGAGGCCGAAGCAAGCCGATTCAGTTGGCTCCTTTACGGCACGGAGAAGGATATGTTCGAAATACACGGCGGGTGTGGTTTTTCGAAGAAACTGCTGCATATCATGAGCCAAGTAACGTACTGCGCGGCTCGCCTGCAGCAGGAACCCGAAAGCGCCATCGTCCCAATTACAGCACGATACCTGAACCGTGAACTCTCAGAGATGCGGCAATGGAGTCGTGAAGGCGTAAGGTGGGAGATAGCCCGAGAACATCCACAAACGATAGATTGGGTGCGGAGTAAATCAGACGACGAAATTATCGACTCGAACCAAGACATGACGGATGTTACAGCGGAGGCGTGGAGGATTGCGGCGATTATATATTATCAGTGCCGTCTTTTGAGGTATGAACGATATACAGGACAAGAAGTACATGAAGAGGAGGAAGAAGGGGAACGAGGGAATGTGGGACAAGATTTGTGCAACAACAGGAAACTGCTCCCGCCTTCCTTCCTTCCTTCCTTCCTTCCTCCCTCCCTCCCTCGTCTCTGCTGCATCGACAATTGGAGATATGGGCAAGAACGCTGACTAGGCTTTTAGGCTGCCGCGAAACCATCCCGACGTTATTGAGAAGTTGAACGACCTTGCCAAGTGTATACGCATCATGCCGACATCGGGCTCCCACTTCACGGCTCAAGCGCCTCTGTTACCAGTATTTTTCCTGGGCTTACTTGCTACGGCTCCTGAGCACAAGAAAGTATCAATGAACTGGTTTGAACAGGTCGTGCGAACGCCAGTTCGTAGTGTAAGTGAAGAAAAAAGACGGCAACCCTCCCATTTTAATGTTCTATCTATGAGGCAGGCTGGTTCTGCCCCTGATTGCATCTACCACATATTACTCTTCAGAATTAGGGTGCTAACGTCTACCGTCGGCCAGAGCGTCCCTCCGTTGTATCATGCGCTCGTGCGCATCCAGGACTGGATCGATGACCGTGTAAAAATCCCAACTGAACCCGCTGCTCTCCCCAAGCCTATCGGCAAGAGATATGCCTGGTGGGAACACCTCGTCGCAACTGTCCATGAAAAGGAAGAGGAAACTCTGTGTCTCACATAGACGAACCCATTGTCTATCCGTCTTTGGACCCCCACCCCCCCGCGGTAATCAGATAATCGCAGCAATAGTTGCCCACCTTTTGGTGAAAGTATTATAGGGTTTGGACATGTTCAGATGATATCCCGCTGTGAGGAGTTGATTAACTGACTCCTGAGACGGCGCTGTCAGCGTCGTCCCGCTGGTCCTTGCTGTCTTTCCGGCGTACGAGATATTGTCCTGGCCACACATCAGTATTAAAATCGTAAAAAGCGCCATAAGCGACATGGATGATTAAGGGGGACCCACGAAACTCCGAGTTGGGCGCCTGCCAGACGTCGATCACGCTCAGTCCTGCCTTATAGCACATAAGGCGAACGTTGTCCTCTCCGTACTTGTGAGAATCGAACCAGTCAAATTCCTCGCCTTGCTGGATAGTGCGACCCATCTTCTCAAGCTTCACATCCTTCTTGGCTCGGAAGAAGAAGCGATGTCGAGTCGTGGGCTCCTCCTCCAGCTGTGCGAGGAACTCCCAATCCTCCTCACAAAACCATTCTTCGCCAGCCAGCCGATTGGCATGCTTGAAGCCGTTGAGGAAGAATTTGCGGTAGAGGTCATCGCAGGAATGATAAGCATCCCAAATTTTGTCCCTGTTGCCAGGAAGAATGTGTCCGTCCATCCCGATGAGGAGGAGATCATTAGGTCGAAGAGCATCTGCCCAGAATTTGAGGTGAGACAAGGCCTCAGGCCAAGGATCATTGCATAGGACGGAGCCGAGCGACAGGAAGAGACGCTGTGTTTGAATCTTTTGCACGTAGTTCATGCCATCGCCAAAGGTTCCCCAAATGCCTGCGCAGGTCACCGAGGATTCAGTACTCGGGTGCTTGCTCACCAGGTATTTGACATTGTGAACTAGCGATGACCTGGAGATATCCAATGCGAGGTAGTTGGCTGAGACGTTGGCCTCATCGAAGGCAGCGAGGAGGTGGGCAACTTTGCGTGTGTCACTAGAGGATGTCGCGTTGGTTGGTTGGACAGGGTAAGCTTATAATGGGCCGCATCTCGTTCAAGAGGGTGGGCAATTGGAAGTGCGGGGGTGATTGAGAATGTACTAACCCAGCTCCTAGATCGACGACTGTGACACCAGCCTCGACACGTGCAGCAACTTCTGCACCATGCTTATCAAACAGCGCGATCTCATCGTGAGTCTGATAGAATTCGGGGGTAAAGATGATCTGATTCCAGATCGGCAAGCCAACATCGTCATACAGCAACTCGTCAGGGAGGACTGGCTTGGAGTTGGGCGAGTATGAGGCCATGAGGGTTTCCTCGAGCCTCTCTGCAACATCATCATACATGTTGCTGCCGCCAATATCGACTACAGCCCCATGGATGGGAGCATTATACTTGGGTTCCATGACGGCAACTGTACTGTATCTCAAGGATCAAGTTTCGAGCAGTCGGGCGGCCAATATCTTTATTCGAAGGAGTGACTCGACGTCAAAATTAACGAGGGCCCGCTACGCGCGACTAGCACCACGGTTCGAGGCTGATAAGCTACCACTGCTAACGATGGAACTGGCGCGTTGTAAACCGGTACGGCAGTATTGATTATGGGCGGTTGAGGTTGTCGACATCAACACAGAAGAGATTTTGGCGAGAGAAGGAGGAAGAGATTGCTTTTAAAGGGCATGCGCTGAGCGACTCTTATACCCTGGGCTGGCAATGAGCGAGCTTGGACAGACACCCAGGTCTCGCCAAAGTCAGATACTGCACTGCGCTGCAATGCACTGCTCAAATGAAAATGGGGACGGGGGATGGAATTGAGGAAAGTAGAAGAGTGGAAGGTACACGCAGACGAGACGGCGGTTGGTAGGTAAGAGACGGGAGGCAAGCAGGATTAAGCTGGGACTGGCATTGGACTAGCAAGGGCCGTGATTTGAGGTGATTCTGTCATGTCAAGAAGAGCAAATACAGCCGTGGATCACGTACGTTGGAACGAATGCTTGCCCCTCAGTGAAAACAAAACAGCGTCCAGGCTCTCTTTTTTTTTTCTCTCTCTCTCTCTATTTCTCTCTTTCCCCATACTCCCCTAAAGGTACTGGGTTGACAGCTCAACTCCAGCAGCTCACTGCTTCTTCTCTTTCTACTGGATAACACACCCATACCCCAGCACTCCAACTGCGTACCTTAGGTAGTAGAATGGGACGAATCTTGGCCATGGACGGGACCTGGCCAGAAGTGGTTCATCCTACATTAGGGCGGAAGCGTGGAGGGTGGCATCCTCATCCATGCAATACCTTCTCCACCATTAGACATGGGGGTGTTCCGCAATGTACTGGGGAAGATATCTAGACCCTTGTTTTCATATTGACTGAAATGTTTTGTTTTTTCTTTTTCGTGTGTTTCTAACTGAATAGAATTTCTTGGTCTCTGTGTTTCACCTGCAGTTCTAATTATGTCCAAGACCCTTAAAAACTTCATGTTTCGTTTCGTGTTTCATTTTCCAACTACAATGGTCCACAACCTTCAATAGCTGCAGTGCATAAGAGCACAGATCGGCTTCGGCTTCGATCCTCACCTCGGCACGGGACCCTGTGCCCCTGCACCAGCGCTAACAAGGCTCCAGGATGCCCGTGGTGAGGAAACGAGAGCCCTCCACTATCACCGGAGGGCACTGGGTGTTACAAACCTCGTAAAAAAGAAGCGCAAGCCTACCCACAGCACAGCGCGCTTCACGGCACCAGCCCTCCTCTAACTAGTCTGCCATCGTTAACGGCCATCCGCCCATATGATACGCATGTCTTGATTACTGCCCAGATACGCTAAAGTCTATCAAGCATTGAATCATATCATGTCTTTATCCCCACGGGCCCGCCTCCACCGTTGTCGCCGTTCCAGGCACTGCTTGCCTTTCGACCGTAGTCTGTTTGCTTCCTCCGTTAGGCGAGGTCGGTAGCAAAATTCCAGGTTGAATGAGGTGACTGGTCATCTTGGCGCAGAGGTAGAAGGCCTTGCGGTGGTTCCCGATCAGGTTGACTGCACCACAGGGCAAGCATCCCCCCCTGGCCCTGGATGGTGGGAGACGAATGCACGTCATGGTTCAAGACGAGTCCCGTTGCAGCTAGAAACAAGCAGCATGAGCCTGACAGACAGGATGATAGCGTGGTTCTGAGGGTCATCTTGATTGGGTATCTGTCATAGGGTGACAGGTTGGGGCTTGAGAAAGAGCTTTCAAGCATCAGGTGGGTGGTACAATGGCGTTGTTGATCCTCCGGTGCTATCTCGACAGCGGTTCCTGGCGTTTTAATCGAAAACACATGGTGCAAATCGTCTGAGTTGTCTTGGACCTCAGGTGAAGTCTGGAGCATGCCACTGTCCTGTGGGTAATATCTCACAACCTTGACCGCTTGTTGATCCAGCATTTGGAAGAGTATCCTCTCTGGCTTCTCGACCAAGCCTCGGCCCCGTCCCTACTCCGTTCTGCCGCGGCACAGATCATAATCAAGTCTCTCAACAGCCTGTCTGTCACATGGAGCTGGAGGTGGTGGAGAAGTATACGTACAGCATTGGTGTGTGTAATTACAATCGGATAGAAAGGATATATGACGGTAAAGGCACGATTTGAGACGCTCAGGTTAGGGTGGTGTGGATGTTTGACAGTTGGAGTTCATATGGATCCATGAATCTGATGGAAGGGCGTGTTGGTTGTGGTTAGTTGCCTACCTACCTAGCTACTAGGTACGCATCTCAATAGAGTCAAGCTTTAGGTACAGTAGTAGTGGATACCTCCATACATACCTGGGCTAGTCTTTTGATCCATCTTTTGAAAGGTGTGCTGCAAGAGTGAGATGCAGAAAAAAAAGCCCGCTTCGTTATTGCAAGGGTTTCCGTGCTAAACTGCGAGTAGCCCCGTTGGGGGAATGGCATGCCTTGCTAGCTTGATTGCTGTATCACCGTTACATACCTCACCTACCAACGTTGGTGGTGATGATGGACCCTGCGGCTACGCCTAAGAGGTACTGTATGTAACGGTAGGAATCTCCAACCTTCGATGGAGCTAAAGTATTCTATTCTTAACTCGTAAACCTAAAATGCCTGCAGAGTATCAGGTACAGTTAGTCATGAACTTGAGAGGGAACTCCCGTTGTGCTAAGATCTATGGACGGAGGTCTTAATTCTTTCCCCGCAAGCTAGCCAGAGCTTGACTGGGGCACCGTTTGGTCTGATGTCTTCAAGTCCGAACTGTCTAGACCGCTTACAGTAGTTGAGTGCTCGGCGTTGATAAGCATCAGGCAAAGCGGCTATTTGCCTTTCTAGGGTATCATGTCTAGGATGTCAGATGCTTTAATCAGTGGCTAAATTGAAATGCGAATGTACTTTCAAACCCCCTTTGCAGGGCCCCCATTCTGCCACAATACACAATAGCAACGGATTTTATGGCCCACCTGTTGGCTTTGTGTAACTACCAACTACCATCAGCCCACAGATGAAAATTCAGCATGAACAGAGCAAGGTTCAAAAACGTATTGCAGCATCTGCAACATCTGCGTTAGCTGCGCAACAACTATCGCCAAGGGTTTGACTAGTGATGTTGTGATAACCCGCCCTTCCCCTCTGACACTACGACCATGGCCCGCCCTCTCCAGGATCTTAGCCGCCAAACCAGGAACTCAATTCGGACACCTCCATGTTGGGACCCTAGCCCATGGTGTATGGTGCAATGGGGAAAAGCCAAACTCTTGCAATTATCGACCTGGCTTAGTCGTTTCCCAAAATGGCACAATAGCGTAAGTCAGCTAGGCCAGCCAGTCGGCCAGCACACACAACGGGCCATCTGTTGCGTTCAATGACAGCAAGCGTCACAGCCTTACATGACAAATGCTCGTAATGTCATTGATAGATGATTGTGAGAACACCTACCTAATTTAGGGCGTGTTCCATTTCGATCGACATACTGCCATGCAGACACCCTTTCAAGTTGAGGGCTACTACTCACAGTCGCATCACCGCAATCACAACAAGCCAGCCTTATCACGGACTGAGGATCTGCCAGAGCACGTACAACAATGCGCTCCCAGCTGATAGCTGACGAGCTGGTCATGACCCGCTTAAGAGGGATTTTATGCCCGCGGCAAGTCCCAAAACCCATGCGGTACGCAAGTTTAGAGGCCGAGACGAGAGAAACCAGGGGGCTACTAGGGGGCTCACATCTTACGCCCCAGACGGCGGTCCGATAGATCGCGATTTGGTGTCGTTGCCCTGTACTAGGGTTGGGGGGGAGCAAGAAATGGTGTGGTATCACAAAGGATCCTGATCGTGCGCCATAAGCTGTGCTTATTCCCAGGCTTTGAAGCCGGAAGGATGATTGAGTAGAGCAAAGGTCTTTTGTTACCACTCCCGACAGACCGGTAAGGTCGGCCTCATCAAGCAGTCGGCTCTCTTCCGATTCTTCCTAGGCAGCCAACGATGTCATGGGTCTTATCCGGTAGCGCCTCCCCCCTCCCCCTAAGATGGAGATCGTGCCGTCAACGTCAACCGTTTCCCGTTTGGACAATGTCAAGGCCCTGGGCGGTCACGCAACGTAATGAACCAAGCGAGAACCAGGGTATGAACAGGAGCATCAACTCTTGCACTTGGACCCTAGTGAATTGAGTCGACGATATGATGTGCTTTTGACGACTCCGATTCCTGGCCATGAGAGTTAGCGGGCTCCATCAGTTGTGATTTTTCTCCAATAAACTAATAGAAAAAAGCCGTCAAAGTTGGGTAGATGATCTTCAGGGCCCGAGCCTCAAGAAAAAGCAAGTGCAGACAAAAGCAATAACAGTCCATGAATACGTGCATTGTTTGGTAATGGATCTATTCGTATGGTAAACAATCATCCTTTAACCTTTCTTGGTCCTGCTCATGCTTGCTCGATCGTGTTATTGTGACCCCTGAGCATCCATACCTGGTGTATGTATGTGGCCTTAACAGATATCTTATACGCTGGTAATTTCACAACAATCGTCTGAACAAGGATCTAACACGGAAACAGCAGGAGCTGTCCATTGTGATTGTTGAATTGGTAGCCGAGGCCAATCACAGAGACATGGCTGAGTTGATCCAAGACATCTCAACGCTTTGAACGATGACCAACAAACACTCTTGGGCTATCATGCGACGGGGAAACCGCCTGCTCTCCTTGAAGCCTGGGGTGGCTTTGATTGATGCAGTTCTGTCAAATATGATGGGCAAATGAGAAGTCAATATCACCACAGTGCAACGGATTTACCAGTACATGAGGATACTTGACAAGCAAGCACGGACGCCATCGCTTAAACGCTACCTAGTCTCGCACGTTCATCACCGAGTCAGATACCACGTATGTATGGTATTACATGTTATTAACAAATATTGATCGCACTAGCGTTCTCATTGCTTTTTTATGCCGTCGCATGCCACGTGGAATTGCTGGTTAACGTCCGCTAACGTCAGTAGACAAGCGCAGGTTCATATTGGTGCCGTCGATCTTCGACTCGGCCACGGTATCCGGCTTTGGTCCAATTTACACGACAAAATTGGATGCTCTTTCAAAGAGCATGGCAGTCTATTTTGAAGACTGACTTGTCGCATGCTAGCGGCCAACGCTTGAAGCCGGGGGTTTACAGCGGCTACTACGGCACTCCTTGAGACCGGCAGATGAGAGTCTCTGTGTCTGCAGACTAATGCTTTGACAGCGCTTGGTAATGCAGCTCCAAGACGCAGGTCAAAAAAAGAGTCAAGACGAAGATGTGGGCCAGTGATGGCCAAGGCCTGTCTATGGGAGAGAATCCCTAGATGCATGGCCACGTAATATGCAAGCGGCTCGAATGTATATGACCAAGAAAACAACGTTACGAATCAACCACAAATTACTCCTGGGCTATCAAGCTTCTGACCCATTGATTCTTGGACATAAACAACTTGTCACACAATGCTTTGTTTACTCTTTTCCATGTCTCAAACATTATAAGAAAAGGGTTGGCTGGTGATACTCTGCCGCTAATCGCGGCTAGAGCAGACGGGAAGAGGCACACGACACAAGAGCCGCCCTCACGCTAATTCGTTGACGCTTGTGGGAAATAGCGACGTTGGCCCTATCTACCTATAGGAATGATATGCTTATTCACTACTTTTCGCTCAGCAAGCAACGACGAAGACTGAGACGGGATAACGACACGCCATGAACTACGCATCAGGTACAAGACTGATGCATCTACACATGTCCCCCATAACCAAACTTGAGTGGTTTGTCATTCCGTCGCCCCCCGTGCCGAACATCTGTGCTTCGGGCCGCGACAACGGCGTTGGCAATGCGGGATGTTATATCCCGCGCCTCGGACCCAGCACGGTGATGACGCTCCGGCCGACAATTACCTGGCGGCACGGACACCAAGTCATTACGGAGCGGCATACAGGACCCAAGTCCGGCCGAGATACCATGTTGCTTATTGCGCACCCGCAAGAAGACACTACAGTAGCTACTAATGCAGTTGAAACTGCTTGCCACGACAGCCTGGTGGTGGATCGATTGTAGGATTAAGCCTGGCCTGGAGTTTGACAGGTTGAGAAATGTGCTTTTACGAATACTGGTTTAAAGTCATGACGGCAATGGCCATCTCGAGTACCACCAAGAACTCCCCCGACATGCTGCTGGCTTGCTCAAGCTCATCATTGTTTCGAAGCTGGACAAAGAGCTCAATATGTTGAATTATCCATCGAATGAGGCTAGTCCTTCACACCAGGTCCATTGAATAAGAGCAGACGGCTTTACCGATGATATGATAGTGTTGTCCAAGACATACACTCTAACATTGCGTCTCAACTCCAGCGAGAACCACATTTCAATTCCAAGATTTCCAGGCCGCCAGGGGTGTGCAAGGCTTGCTTTGAAGAGAAAACAATCGAGACAACAAGAAGTTGCCGAGGGGTGCGGGAACCGGTGCCAGCACTACGCCCTGCAGCAGGAGTTTATGCCAGCATCCCAGCCGAGATGAATCTTGTTGATCAAGCTTCTTAAGAGATGCAGTCAAGCGGCGTCTGCGTGTAGTGGCCGCGCAGTAATAAGAAGGGTGTGAGGAAAACTACGTCCTTGCCTGGGATTACGTACCCCGATTTGGCGTTGTTTCTCATGCTTCCATGTAGGAACCCCTAAACAGAAGTCCAGAAAAACGCTCAAAAACATTGAATTACATATACCCCCAGAAATGCTTATCACTCGAGAGGTGTATACAATGTTGAGAATTAGAAACCCCTTATAGCCGGATGTCGTTACGATTCACGTTGCGTTCCGCACGACACTAATGTGACCTGCAAGAAATGCCAAGTGCTATTAGACAAGGGTCCTGGCAAACATCAAGCCTTCTTTGGATGTCATGATTCACTGAGTTAACATGGGTTCTAGGTCAAGCAATCTTTTCAAACTTTTTTCATGACTTTGCTAATTTCTTAGTTTATGCGTGCTCTTAGTTGTTCCTACAGCATGACCTTTGTCCTGTGTTTCGAAACAGTTGTTTGTTGCTCAAGTACTCTTTTTACTATACTATCAAGCCGTCTCAATGCTTCATCGCAGACGACAAACAAACACACAGAACAAATCAATGCATGCAACATGGTGGGTCGTACATAACAGCCTAAGAGCCGCTTTTTGCCACATCGGCTGGCATATGCAGGGCCTGAGAAAACAAAAGAGAAAAGACGGCGCCAAGGTGTCACAGCAGGGACATGCCGAGCTACAGCAAAGACGCTATCTAATTACACCTTGGATAGAGATGATGCAGCGAAGAGCCCCTTGTCAGAGACCAGGGGTCATTCAACACCCTTCAAGCTTGACATTGCCAATGTCCTTTAGGTGTGTGTTTTGTGCATCACCATTCTGTCGGAAAGCTACCATGGTCAGCAACCAGAACTTAGAGTCTCAATAGCTTCAGCTTCTATCCAGATGTCAAACCTCTGCATACAACATACACACGCCTTGCTGCAGCAAAACAATACAAGGCTTGGTTCTCGATATCTAAGATTTGTTCCGCCGCTTTTCAATAACGAACGCTTCTATCACTAACACCAAAGATCTACCTAGCCTTTCTTACCATCAAGGATCCACCTCTTTCTTTTACTATACTCCACATGTAAAAGCATCTTCTTTTGAACAATTATTCCTCCCAGAAACCAGGGAAGAGGTACTCAATCTTCTTCATCGCCCCAGGATCGCGACCTGCTGGCTTGGTCATGAACTTGACAGCTCCCTGAGAAGCACCTGCCAAGTGCTTAGCTAGGACCAAGTCGCTGTTCTCGAGGTCAGCAAGTCGGTCCAACACACCGGCTACCAAGCGCTTGGCATTCTCGATGTTGGACTTCATGTACTTGATAACCAACTCAACATTGACATCTTCGAAAGAGTGCCAACAGTCGTAGTCGGTAGCCATGGCAATCACCTGGTAAGCCATCTCGGCCTCACGGGCAAGCTTGGCTTCAGGAAGCGTCGACATGTTGATGACCGATCCGCCCCATGATCGATACATATTCGACTCGGCGCGAGTTGAGAATTGCGGTCCCTCTGGAAGAATTGTTAGATTATGCTGAGATTCGGTTCACACAGGAACTTGGTTTTTTTTTTTTTTGGCTTGACTTACCCATGACAATGACTGTGCCCTTCTCGTGCAAGACAACGCCCTCTCCCTTCATATGAGCGGCGCATGCCTTGACCACCTTGGCGAGGCCCGCATCAAAAGGATCGGCGAAACCAACATGTCCTACAACACCGCCCTCGAAGAAGGTGAAGGGGCGGACACCCTTTGTGCGGTCGATAGCCTGGTCCGGTACCACAAAGTCCATGGGCTTGATCTCCTCTTGTAGCGAGCCAACAGCGGAGAAGGCGATGACGGTTCGGACACCAATATGTCGCAGGGCAGCGATATTGGCTCGGTTGGGGACCTCGTGAGGAGCGAACTGGTGGTGAACGCCATGGCGGGCAAGGAAGGCTACGAAGACACCTTTGTGGGAGAGGATTTGGATGGGCGACGCGGGAGGACCCCAGGGCGTGATAGGGTTAAGGGCAGCGACGGGTTCGAAGCCATCAAGCTGTCCAAGGCCAGTACCGCCAATTACGGCGATATGCACGGGCTCTGCGAGGGTAAGGAATATCAGTGTATTGCCCTGGCGCTGGATTCGACAATGGTGTATACATACTGTCAAAGGTGGTAGGGAGGTCGCCCATCTTGGCGTATTTGAAGCGTAGGTTTGTGAAAAGTTATCGTCATATCCAGGCCCAAACTAGAAACTTCATATAATCTACCCCGCCATATGCCATTGATAAGCTTATGGATGGAGGGGTCGTGGACCCTTGGGAGTCCTGCTATTGGTTGGTTCGATTGGGCATTATCGGCATTTGAGGTTTTAATTGTGAAAATCGCGAAACAGCATTGCACTTGTTGCCTTGTCAACTGTTATTCCTGATTAGAATATGCCACCAGGCTAACTTAGTTCTAGGTAGATCCTTGATCTTGTAAAGTTTATGGTATTCTAATCCATCTCGAAACGCCTAATCGCTGTCAAACTCAAGCTTTGTCGTGTCTTGAATTGACAAGCTACTTAATGATCATAATTTTCACAGGCAGAATTTCTGCTCTTTATGCGGCTCACATCTGAACTTCTCCTAGTATCTTGGTGCACGATGCTATGTTGAGCGTTGCCAATTTTCAGTTGCACTGCGCAGCTACCTACCTATGTAGGTAGTTATCATGTCGGCGGGGTTCCAGCTAAGCAGCCCTTCGCCTATCGTGATATTCAGCCTGTCCAAGCCTGGCATTTATAAACCTTGCAAGGTACATAATATATAGGTAGGTACGCTTCTAGTACCTCAGGCAATATTTATCAGGTGCATTCGAGTTATTCCTCCACATATATTTTGAATTTGCCTGTACGGCGGCCTGCATCGTCACCACCACCACCTACCTACCTTATTCTTATCCTTCTGTTGCTGCTGACCAAGCCGGCCAAAATTTTCCGAGCTCCGCCAAAATTTCCCACCACAACTTCCATAACTACATACCTATCTAACTTAAAGTACCTTATAATACTGTACCTACCACGATTTATCTCAGCAGTTTTTACTTTATATGCCATGACGAAAGAGGACGAAATGACGCGACTCGAAGATGATGGTGATCTATCAACTGAACCTCAAGAAGATGGGCATGAACCCGATGAGACCATCGAGGAGCGATGCTTCTCCGCCGCCCTCATCTGTCTTGAAGGGCACTACACACAGTCTCCTCCTATGGGACCCCAGACAGCGGCCAGAGTGAGCTCCATGATCACAAAAACACTCGAAAAGACACACACGCTCCGCAAAGCTCGGTATGCCATGCATCTCATGTTCTGCTACAAAATTTCCTTCTGACTCGCCTGCAGCGAAGCAATCTCCAGGAATGTGGCGATTTGGATCTGGCTCACAAGAATTTTTGCGGCTGCCATACCGAGTCTCACCACAAGATCTGTAGGGCCCTTGTCAAGTCTCAACGACCCCGAAAAAGGCGTCACCCCGCAAGAGAGCACAGCCTTGATTGTCATGAATCACGCATCGATTAAAGAGGATCTTGGAACCCTCATCAAGCTCATGCATATCGCGCGGAACCTCCTTGTTAACGCCGAGCCTGAGGTACCACAGGACATCTGCGCGGCAGTTCACTTCGACCAAATGGTTTATCAGACCATCATTCTCTGTGTCAACGTTACTAGCAAAGGTTACGACGGGGAAATTCTCGATGAGTCGCAGAGGTTAAAGCTGGGTGATGTAACTGAACTATGTAGGTGCTGGCTGGTCAATCCAATTGGCATTTATGGCAGCATTTCCACTGACATGTTATAGACAAAAAGCTACTCGTGACATCGCTACAGCAGGCTCACAACTGGACAGCCAAACATGACAGAAATAAGATGTATTTCTGGTTTGATGTCCTATTTGATGAAGATTATGCTCTTTCTGGCCCCGAGGAGGGCCTAGGCGACGGCTCTGGTTTCCGGCCAGACGTGGCGAAGAGACAAGTTCAGCACTGGTTGGATCGGAATTCGAAGCTATGCGATACTGCAAGGAAACTCCTCACAGATTACGCACAGAAAAGATCTGGCAAACCTCCTGGGAACCTCGCCCCCATTCGACCGTTGGCCTGGAACTGGCTCCCAGATGGATCTGTGAATGTTCCCGAGGACGTGGCCAACACCGACGAGAAGATTAACCCGGTGTGGAAACCAGACGAAACAGATGATTTCGAGCAAGACCGTGCTTACGGGCGTGTCTCGAGAGAGATTGATACCTGGTGGTTGAACGCTCGCGATCCAAACTATGAAGACTGGGTTATCCTGATGCCATCCGTTGAGTTCGCCCAGAACCGCCTGGAACATTGCCGCAACAACCTTGTGCATCGCTATGCTCACTCTTGTGGGACGGATCATTCCCCGCCTCCAGGCGTTGTTGAAGAGGAAGAGGAGCTCTCGGAACACGAGCACTGCCATCACTGCGAGCACGACGATCACGAACATGAGCATGAACATGAACATGAGCACGAGCATGTGCACCATCACGAATGCAACCACGACTACGAACACGATCATGGTCACGATGACGATCAAGAATGCGAATGTGAATGCGATCACGACCATCACCACCACCATCATCATCATCATCACGATCATGAGTATGCTCACGACTATGTGGAGGACATTATAGACGACGAAGACGCCGATGATGAAGAATCTTATGGAGAAGGTCCTTTGACTGGCTTGTTAACCGAAGTGCCAAACATATTGGATCCTAAGCAGATTGAGGCACTTCACATGATAGTCAAGTCATGCATATTGGATAATGCTGGCTCAGGACTGACCCGTGCAGGTGAAAATCTGCAAAAGACACGCTGCCGTATGTTTCTGGCACTTGACTGTGGAAAGAGTCTACTGCGAGAGATGCTGGTCTTCATTGCAGTGTGGGAGAAGGACGAGCAGTCGCTCATCTTCCAGGTGACAACTCAGATTGTGGAAGCTCTTCACCACAGTGCTTTGATTCCTTACGCATGGAATTCTTTGCGCATTCCCAAGGACATTATCTCGCCAGCCCAGACCGTTCTGTTGCGGCTGGTCAACCACATGTTCAGGGCGCGAGTTAATAACTCGTCTTCTCAGGAAACAAAGGACAATGCTCGGGATATCAAGCTTGTGCATTACTTCTTGAGCTTCTTCCGAAGCCGTATTGTACCGGAGTGCGCTGCTCTGATGCATCTCCAAGCTCAGATCCGGGAAGAGAATTGCGATCCGTCAGAGTTTCCAGTCGATAGCTGGGACATGGAACGCGCCAAGGATGGCCTAGCTCAGTATCTCGATTTCCTCACGACGGTTGCCGAGATGATGGATACTAGGGCTAAGCTCATTGAGTGGGAGGCTGTCTATGACCTTATTACTATCCTGAGCGGGCTAGAGGCTGGAGTTCCCAAGAAGCCTCTGATCGAACTACCGAAACGATCGCCCGGGGGCGAAACCAGCGGTAACCCGATGGTTGAGCGACCCTACGCAACTGCCGACGATGGCCTCCCACCCTCGCCGCCGCCGCCACCCCTGCAAGAGCCAGCGCACAAGTTCCCCTGGTCTGGAATCAAAGGGCAGATCTTCACCATCATAGCCACTCTTCTACAACCGCCTCCCGGTCAGAGCAGCCCAGGTAATCCCGATGTGCAAATGCAGATGGTCAAGTATAACGGCATTGTACCTCTGCTCAACTGCTGCGCCTATGATGATCACAACCCGTATGCTAAGGAGAGAGTGACTATCTGTCTCAAGTGGTTGCTGGATGGGTGCGAGGCTGCAAACAACTTCTTTCGAGAGCTCGTCAACCTTTCGCCGCCGCCTAACCTGCGACCCGCGCCAGGTGGCACGACTGTATCGACAATTAGGGTTGACGGCATTCAGGGTGAGGTCAAGGTGCAGGTTCGCTCGAGCATGTCTGGGCCGAATGCGCAGGAGGTTGACGACATTGTTGAGGGGGCTGGAAGGCTTGATCTCAACCAGCCGAGTGGACGAGGAAGTATCGAGGACGATTTCATGGCATAGACGGCGACCGTAAAAGTAGGATGAGTCTGGAAGAGTAATGAGGGGAGTTAACGGAAAGGGGGTGTACGGAATGAGGTTTTCAACCAGACACATGAGCAAAATTGTTTATGAACGGAAGGATCGGGAAGACGACCATTGCATAGACACGAGTTGGATCTGGTTTAGACGGCTTCTATCCATTTGGATAGGAACATGATTGGTTAGCCGATTACTGGGTTTGTTTTCTGCTGCCGATATCTATCTCTTCTTTGGTGAGATGCACCAACGATAATTTCAACACGGCATTTTGGGTACTTTTGCTGCATCGGGACGGTTCAGGTAGTGGTTGGCGAAATGTTTGTGATTCATGGCATCGAGCAGCTTATGAATATCATAACAGTTGTCTCTGTCACCTCTACATAAATGTGATGATGTCTATCCACCGTGATCCATGGAGGCATAAAGGCTCTCATCTTGATACATTTATTTGTCTTTCTGTCTATCAAGTCTTACCATAAACTACCTAGACGAGAATGGTCGTATCACTCCGGAAAGGGTTACATGCCATTTAACAATAACCAAATCACATATAACACTTGGCAAGCAGAGCATGTCTCGGGAGTCCTTCTCGGATGGACCCGGGGCATCCGTCCAGTCTTTTCGACTCCAGAAGATGGGAAGAATCTCTTTTGACTGATCCGAATCTCTGCCCCATGGAACACATATCGAACATCTGATTTGCATCATGAAACTTTCTTCGCCAAGTTGGGCAATGACAGGTAACGGCCAGTAGAAGTGCCTCCACCTCGTTTATTTTTATCTTCACGTTTACACGCCATTTGTATGTCACACCGTCTGTTGGCTGTTGGCTGTTGGTTGTTGGGTTAGGCCCCTGGTTCGATCGCGCGAGAGGACAGGGAGGCACGAAGATCGAACGCAAGGGTGGTGGTATTTTGGTGCTGTTCGCAGTTAAGCCTGCGAAGAGAAACATGGCAAGGCGGATCATAGTTCACAAGTGCTGAAGTGTAAAGGACGAAAAAGCCTGTTTAGGTTTATATTTATATATCAGACCATTTATATGATCACCGGAAACTCGGCATCTCCGTCGCTCATCTGCCATCTCGTGCTGCTTCGGTTGATCTCCGTCTCATCCAGCCTTCACTCGTCATTCCTGTGCCATGAGATAAAAGACATGGGAACTCTGAATAATAATGAATACACTCCTGAAGCGCCAAACAAAAGATATGCTCACACCTGAAAGCGGCTTCTATAGATTAAAAAAAAATTGACCTTTTCCCAACCCATGCTGCCGTAGAATCCAAGCCCGAGCTTGGTTTCCAGCAATGAGAAAATCTAAAAATCCAAAAGTTTTACATTGGGCGTAAATCATCATAATATGTGAGAAAAGACTAAGAAAAAAATAACCACCGTTTGATAAATACAAGACCTAAACACCTTGAAGTGCTTCCAATATGATGAGGTGAAACCGCTTGAATAAAAGAAATATGCCGATGCAGAGGGTATCGTAAGTATTCGTAAATGCCTTGAAGCAGTGAGATACCGTAACCGAGTGAGCAATTCGAACGCCGGCAAAGTTTATCTACAACAAGTGCAGATGAAAAGTAAAAAGAAGAAAACACGGAAATAGTGAAATAATCGAGAGTTGCGTGTCGATTTGATCGGTTTCGGCGTGATATTGTGGTTTTCGGATTGCAGAGAGATGCCTCCTCCTACGTCATGAAGTTGGTGAGAAGTGATGCGTTACTTGACCAAGATCTAAAGCCTTGGATAGTTGTCGCTCGTTGTAACCAATCCGTTAATCCATCTCGCACAAAAAACCGATGCAATAACGGCAGCCAGTGTGATCGGTAGGAACTGGGATAATGGTAAGGAGGTTGTTGAAAGACTGGCCGTATTTCTTGTAGTTAGTGACGGGCACCTGAACTTCTCTTCCGTCAAAAACGGCCTGGCGCATACGATGTGCAGCAACCTTGTCTGAGCCCTTGTTGAGGCTGCGGGCTTGTCCTGGAGGTGCTTGCAGGAATCGACAGTTGCGGCCCAGTGCTTCACGAGAAGAATATCCAGTGAGCTCAGAGAAGGAGTCAGAGGTGTAGATGACAGGAGCATCATCCTGGCCCATATCGCAGACGACAAGGGCAACGGAGCAATCGACGGGACCAAGAACGACTTGGGGGTTTGGTCGACCCATAACACGGAACTGAGGATGGTGGTTAGGAAGATAGTCACAAGAAGGGTAGTGTAAGTAAACTCACCAAGATGGACATGATGTCGATGCCACTGGGAGCGTACAGACCAGGGTATATGACAGGATCTTGAACCCGACGCCAAGTACCTGCTGAGGTGACTGTGCCGTCGGCATTCAATGAGCCCTCTTGGGGAAACTCGTACTGCAATCATATCAGTACGTGTAGGATTTAACAAATGTGAATGTAGTCGAGACTCACATTGAGAGCGTTGATCTCCCAGGGGTTCATTTGGGGTACCGTCTTAGACGCCATGGCTGGGATGAGAGGAGAAGGTGAGCGTGAGGATGAAAAGCCCAGAGCTAGTGATGGCGATAGAGTGCGCATTGAGGCTGCCATGTCAAGACGGATGTGCTAGAGTGAGGTGGTATATAAAGGCTCGAATGCCTCGCGTAGGACCAAGTGTGTATGTAGACGTGGTCAAGGGTAGGGCGGGTTTAGCAGCGTAGCATGTAGCTGGAGACTTGGAGTCTTAAGGTCTCAGTGGGCACAATGGCTGAATCTGGATTGGTTGTGAGTCGCCAGGATCGTGGGAAGAGAGTTGAGGACGGCGGTGACTTTGTAAGCGAAGAGGAAGATGGAGAGTGCCCAGTCCAGGATGCGGCTTGATAGTGTTGTTAACAACCCAGGAGCATGCCTCGAGAAAGAGTCAGAAGCGTTCAAATGTAAATCGAAATCGCGATGGACCCTGATGCAAGTGGAACAAAGACGGACAATAATGGGGGCGTGGATAGAGAGAGAGGGAGAGGGAGAGGGAGAGGGAGAGAGGATGATCTAGATGGTGTGGGCTTAGTGTTTAGATGGGCAAATGCTGAATGATGATGCGCCTGGCTCTTTCTGTCACTGGGTTTTGTATAGGTATTCAATAAGGATCCGGAGATAATATGAGAATAAGTAGAAACAAGTACAAGTGCTATTCGAATGTTTTTCTTTTGTTTTCTGCTCGTCGATATGTTGTACATGTATACATAAATCATCAACAGCATCGATCACTGAGAGAGGCGGAAGAGGGGGGCGTCTAGATCCTGTAACCGAAGGCGTATTTGCAGTATCGACGCAAATATGAGTAAGCGTAAAAGAAACCCAGTTTCATGGTCGATTGGCTGAAAAAGCTTCGATTTCCATGCTCCCCGAACAGTTAAAGAGATCGCCAGCCACAGTCTCCAGACACACTGATCGATTACCATCGCCGAGGGTTCCACTTAACACTGGAATCGGCTCTCCAGATTGGTGGAATGTGATGGGTACGTACTTTTCAGATCGCCGGGCACTCGAAGCTATCTCTCTGGATCGGCGCAATAATTGTGTACGTCTGTATTGTATTCCATGTATTATACTGCATCGCTTATGTATGTACAGGCAAGGTCTGGACCTGATAAGAGCCTCTCGCTAGACAACACATATCTCTACAAGTCTGTATGTATGCGTCGCTCCATTGGCGAACCTTGGCTCAATTTTACGATCGCATTGTAGTTGTCGTGCGACCGATGCTGTAACCGATGTACGATGGATGGGTGAGATTTGATGGCTTGCAAAAGCGTCGATGCATGGGCCCGAGTCTTGCTTCCCGCGATCAAAACCGTTCATGAGATGTATCGGAGATGGGGAATATCATCGGAAAGGAAACTAGCATCTGAGACAAGGGTTTCCACGTTGGTTGGGCTGTTTGCTGAACGCATCGAGAAGGACATCGAGATGCTGGAACCGTGCCTGAGGGTCTAGACCGATGACAGCTTGGCTAGTGACGTTTTAGTGCTTGGAGAGCTGAGCTTTGTTATTATGTATCCACCGATTGTTGAATGAAGCTGCTGTAATTGCTCTAATTGCTGTAATTGCTCTGTAGTATCTTAGATCTTGAGGTTATTCCTCCAATTCAAGTGTATGCATATTTCTTCTTCCCAAACTACCTATGTACTATGTACTTCCGCTGCTGTTTCTCATCCCCCGTTGACTCGAGGGAGAGAGAGATAAAGCCACATTCTCAAGCAAAAATATCAATGACGGTCGCGGGGGACCCTGATTAACATCGAGTCTAACCGCTGCCCAGATCGGCGGTCACCTGGTTCGATCATGGCCTTCATTGGTTGGCGACATAATTATGCCATCTTTTCTGTCTCTCTTCTTCCATTTGAGTCACGACTCTCGACTCTCGACTCTCCCCATGGGCCCATATCAAGCAAGATCCTTGCCCTGACGCCATACAGCATGCGGCGGATCTAATAGCCGTTTTTGTTTGTATTTCGATATTTGACAAAATTTTCAAGATACTACACATATGAAGTGACGATGTATTCAAGATGCATGTAATAATGATGGAATCATTTTATCAAGTATCATGACGTTGTTATCAAAAGCCCACAGATGCTTAGCTATTGCTATAGGGTAGCTTGGATGAAATGACACTACTACTTTGTTCCCCACTATCGCTTCAAGACGCGTTTAATTTACACGAAACGCGTCCAGCGACAAAGACTACACCACAATGTGAACCCTTCGTAACGTCACTTCATAAATCCCGCTATTTCGCTCTTCATATGTCGCCATGTCCCACAGGCTTCTCAATCGCTCAGGCGTCTCCTCCTCGTCAAATAACATCACAGAATTACCCGAGTACGAGCCGCCAGTTCATCCCCTCACCGACGCCGCCCGCCGCGAGCTCAACGATCTATCCAACACTCGCGCGACCGCCGTCTACCAGCAGCAGCTCAACGAGTCACTCCGGATATTCGGCTTCAGCGTTGGCGATCTGCACGAGCGTCTGCGGACTCAGCGCGATACACTGGCGAACCAGAAAGCCAGGAGGGAAGAAAAAGGCACCGAAAAGTCTGCCGACGAGGAACGTCTCGAAGCTTACATTGTTGAATTCGAGGAGCGTGTCAATGCATTGACTGAGTCGTCGGAACAGGCCGTTCGAGATTTGATCGACCGTAGGGTAGAATTGGAAGACGAAGCTGGCATATTTAGCGAGGTTCATGACATAGCTACCGCTGAAGCACAGCAGCAGAGACAACAGCAGGCGCAAGAAGCTGAAGATGGCGGCGAAGAGGAAGAACCTACTGCATCAAGCGTCGTCAGAAACTTCAAGGACCTTCGCGCAAAAAAGGAGTCCGAGTATACAAGCTTAACCGCTCGGGAGCGGTACGCACTTAACAATGACTACGCCGCCTTTAAAAAGTTGTGGCACGACGCCATGGCCGGTGAAGAAGGACCACCGCTACCGGATGCTTCACGTTGGTTTACCTCAGACGGCCAGCCCGTCGTGAACGGGACAGCGTCAAGATTAGGTGGCGGGGATGACGATGAAGACGATGACATCGCCGTTGCTCGCGAGTCCATCAGCATAAACTGCCCTCTGACACTACAGCCTATGAAGGATCCCTACACCAACCGGAACTGCAAGCACACATTTGAAAAAGCCGCCCTGCTAGAGTATCTGCCCATGCGCGGTGAACACCAGTGTCCACAAGCAGGCTGCTCACAGGTTCGTTTACCTGTTTCCCTCCGTTTGAAGATGCCGACTGACATGTTATCCAGAGCTTCTCACGTGCACGGTTCGACCATGATTTCTACCAGGATCAAGCCACTGTGCGCCGTATCAAGCGCGTTCGTCAGGCCCAGGAGCAGCGTGAAATGGATGAGGATGAGGATGAGGATGAGGACGATGGCAACAGTGACGACGAAATGAGGGTTAGAGGCCATCAAACCGTTCCCTCTAGGGTGCCAAAGAGAGAGAGGGTGGATGATTGATTTCTTTGTTCAATCTTGATGAAGTAAGGCGGGTAAGAGTGATCCGTAGGATAACTGCGGTTTGAGGAAATATGGCTTTTACGCTACGTAGAGACGATGAAATGATACCCCCATCACAGCTACGCCCGGGATGAATGGGCATGCTGTTTAGTATTACCACAGCACTTGGAAGTGTGTTGAGTGATACGTTCGCATGCATATAAGCAAAATCGAGGATGGCCCTCGCTGAATGCCTTCGCCGAACCAGTGGGAGCCAAGGTTCCTCCTTGATAAAAGGATATCTTTATTCCTCTATAAGTATATACACGAACAACAACCTAGGGTATCTTAAGCACGTCATTATCCATCCCTGCGCCTGCCGGCAGCTTCCCCAGTCCATACAACAAACATGAAGCGCGATGCTTTTCCAAACTGACAACCCATTACCGGTACTGAGGAACCCTCGGCAAATATTTCATAATTTATATATACAATGCCGCCGTAAACCCTCATGAGACAGTGTTCAGCACTATCTTTTCATGTTGACGACCTCATATAACAACCTGAAGGGCCATCACGCCAGCAATGGCAGCCAATAAGCCAGAGTTGGGCGGATTCCAAGCCGCAGAATCAGGTTCAGGAGTTGCTGTTGCTGTATAATCGCCTGTCAGTCTACCTGTAGTGCTGGGTGTGGCTGTAGACGATGTCGGATCCTCGGTTGCCTCCAAGTCCAACGGCCAGTCTTCCGCTGAGGCATACAGCACACCATTGATAACAGTACCTTCACCCCTTAATGCAAGATCTAGAGCATCATCATTGCAACTGCTGTTAAAGTTGCGTATGTAGCACGTAGGTTTGAGTTGCTCGGGCAGCTCGTCCGTGTGGGTAGCATTGACGTCGCCTGTGGTGTTGTACGTGGCAGGGTCAATGTCCTCGCCCATGGAAACAGAAGTGCCCTTGATGATGCGAGCAAAGACTTGAAAGGCCGTTTCGGGCTGATAAGCAGCCACGGCATGCCCAGCTTGGTAGACACGACTGAAGGAGAGGTTGCCGAATTGGCGGACATCACCACCGACATAAGAATCGTTGACAACAATGGGTGCATATCCGGCATCAGGGAAGCGAAGGCTATACTCACCACCCGCTTCCATGGCAATGGCTTTAGAAACAGCTTCTCCGCCTAGCCAGTTGCATATGTAATCACGGTCGCCGTAGATGAGAGCAATACGTACGCCCTGATTAAGGAGAGCAGCTAGGCGAGGGATGTTGCCACCACGCGCCAGGTCGCCCGTGAGCTGGAAATCCCGGAAGACATCCCGATTGCTCATGGTATAATTGACAGGGGCACCAATAGCATGTTGTACGTTGGCTTGGTTGAGGTACTCCAAGAATGTCATAGGTGGGAAGGGGTCGGCACTGGGGGCAGCAAGATCATAGTAGCTCCGACCTGCGCTGCTGTATGCGTTTTCAATCACAACGCAGCTCCCGGTTGCCTCTAAACACACTTTGTTGGAGGATTCCTCATCCCCTTTGCCTTCAGGGTCCAAAAACGAAGAGGTGAGAGCGCACTGGCGGAGAAGGTCGCGACAACCACCCTCAGCATAAAACCTGTCTTGGTTGTATCTGACGTCGGTAGGGTTCAGAGCTCTGTGGTTGTAGGTGTTTTCGCTGGCAAAGATTGGGTAGTAAGGCACCTGGGTCTCCATGTCGATAAGTCCATTGACTATACCCAGTGACCTAAGATGAACATCAATGGTAGAGTTACGTGGCAACTCACCACTTTCGCGGCGAGCGTTTTGCTCTACAAATGTTTCTGCAAAGATAGTGCCATACTGGCCACCGTAACTTTCGGCAAAGAGATTGACGCTCAGGGAGGTATTGCTGGAAGGCGATGAAGGCTGATACCGCGGAAAAGTGGTCAAGAATCCCTGGACCATGTGCCAAACGGCCATGGCAGCCGTCTGCGTAGTGTTGACTGTGTGGTCACCCTTGGAGCTAAATGTTCCATTACGCAAGATCCATTCGCGAGAGCCGGCGTTGGTCTCGGGGGGCTGCTTGATTTCCTGGTTAACCAAGTTGATGGTGCTATTGGTGGGTGTGTCGTAGGAAAAACCAACTTCGTTGGGCTAAAATGCGAGCATATGTGAGCTGTGTGTAAGGTCATGATAGTAGCCGAGGGTTCCTACCTGGTCGATGAAGAGCATATTAGAAGCTCGGTCCCAGCCCCATTCCCGCACAAGCGTCTCATATTCATCTAATCCCTTTTCGACAACTTCACAGGGACCATTGGCGGTAAAGAAGCCATAAAGTGAACTGGATCCGGGTCCTCCATTGAGCCAGATGGTGAGGCTGTCGGTTTGCTCACGAGCCTCAACGAACCAAAAGAATAGATTGGTTGGATAGTCGCCGGGAAGAGATACCCATCCTGTGTACTGCTGTTGAGAATCGAATGCTGTTGAGCACACGCCTTCGGGGGTTTTGTAAGAGACGGTGACATTCGGATTTGCAGGTGAGCGAAGGACTGTGAGATTACGCGCCTCAGCATCGGAGCCAAGGAGGAACTGTGCGGATGATACAGTGGTGAAGAAAGAAGTTATAGAGAGAAATTGCATATAAAGAACAGAACAAAAGAGGCGAGAAGCCGCCATGATGGCGGAGAAGACGGTGCGAGGCTGATCTTTAATGTTATCGTATAGTAACTAGCTAACTAGTAGTCGTCGTCATCTGGGAAATAAGCAATCCCGTCGCAAGGCGAGACAGCAAAGGGCGAGACAAGAAATTGCTGGGTCAAAGCAAGACACGATGAGAGAGGGATTGAGACAAGACCTGCCGAGACAAAACAAAAGCTACAAGACAAACAAACGAATGAATGAATGGTGATGATGATGAAAGAAGAAATGACCGATCAGTCCAACGAGGAGGCTTGGAGGTTGGAGCTGAGAGTCGAGTTTTGACGAGCAAGTCGCCCGAGACAGGGATCGCAATCTTTGACTGGACATCGTTGCTGCTACCTGCCCCTGCCCCTGGTTCCTGTTTTAGAGCCTGCATCGCCTCTTTTCAGAACGTTTAGTGGTGTTAAAGCCCCTAGTAAGTTCTGCGGAGCATGACCTGGACGCTCTAGGGTATCGCAGATGGAGGCCAGTGAGAAGCCCAGGTAGCATATAAACATGATCGATTATTTCATTTTGCTGCAGTCAAGCAGCCATCAACCATCCTGCATACACGCATATACAGTAGGTAGTGCATATAGACCATCAAGAACATATGTCACTCTTCTTCCCTAATACATTGAGGATTGGAAGCTCCAGTCGGTTAACTACATCTTCCAAAGCTCTTAATCTCGGTACCTTAGCCACAAGATCAGATGGTTATCACCCGTTGTAGGTAACTACCTAGGTAAGCAATGGAAGCTGTGCACATCCGCGATGTAACTGGTTCCGACTGTGAAAGAAATAGCTCTGAGAATAGAAATATAGGCGGATCTCCGTTCTTCTCTGCCTGTTCCTGTTTTCCCCCCTCTTTTATTTCATTGTGAGGCCGAACCTGGCCAGCCAAGCATATGCGATATTGTTACACTACTAAGACTACAGTCGACTTTTTATATCCCCTTCTACTTTAACCATCCAGCAATGTATAAATCATTCAACATCAGATAATCTCATCATGGCTCGGATTTGCGTACCGCAAAAAAGTAGTTGCCCACCTTTTCACTCCCATTGACCTGCTTCCAACCCAGCCCAGGCACATACACAACACCCTGCACCATCGGGTGGCTCCAACCCTGCCCTGCAAGAAAGGTTCGTAGCTCCTCCTCGTTGAGGTACTTGTTCCAGTCGTGTGTTCCCTTAGGAACGATGCCCAGAACATCTTCAGCCATAAAATTGGTGGTGAACCAACTCATCCAGGTGCGCGCAATCGTGCTCATGACAAGCCATCCACCAGGCTTGACAAACGGGCGCACCTTTTCCAGAAATGCGCCTGGTGCATCGATATGCTCAATCACTTCAAACAGCGAGACCACATCGTAAGCTTCTTCCGGTGTCGCAGGCACGGGAAGGTTCTCTATGGACGTCTGACGATACTCGAGTTTGGAGCGAAGACTGGGGTCCTTGCGGGCATGAGCGCGTGCTACGGCGAGGACTTCGGGTGTCGGATCGATGGCAGTAACATGTCGCGTAGTCGGCAGACGAGCGGCACTCTCAGCAAAGATACCGCCGCCGCAGCCAATATCGAGGTATGTGAGGTCTCGCGTGGGAGAGTCGGGTTCAGTTCGATGACAGGCGCGGATAAAGTCGTGGCGTAGGGGATTCATAAGATGAAGCAGGCGGGAGGAACCATGAGGATCCCACCAGTCGGCGGCGAGGGCATTGAAGTGTGAGACCTCATCGGGGTTGACGGAGGAGAAGTTCTGCGACGAGTTGCTCGACGATGAGGAAGCTCTAGAGTGCCATTGAGAAGCTGGTGATCTTGTGACAGAGGCGGCGACGATGCGGTTCGCTGACAGTGGGAGGACTGATGGCCGGTGACCTGATCGGGCGAGGCTGCGGAGGAAGGCACTCGCCGGCCGGGACGGAGCCGGCATAATTGGGAGCTCTTAGGATAGAGATTGCGGCTGGTTGGTGTATGTGGTGATTGAATAGGTAAGGTGGATGATGCGAGGGTATCAGTGGGTTGATGACAAAGCTGCAAGCCAAGCCCGCTAATGGACCCTGTAAGAAACAAAGTGCTGTTGATAAGATTCAGATGCCAGACTCGAACTGCTCCGCCATCGGTTCCACTATTGCCGCAATTCAAAGAATTCTTCCGTTTCCTTCTGAAGCCTTCGCTGACTGATGCTTCACAATCCCTTGGTCTGACGGCGTCCTTGAAAATGCTTACATAATGACCAGGCCATGTCTAGCCAATCCTGAATAAACGGTTGCTAGCTGACTTACCCAAAAAGGCAATACCACGTTGACATGTGAGCTCAAAGCCGATACAACGCAGCAAGAGGAAGAGGATCACCGGCTCCGAGGGTCACTTACTTGGGCCTGGACTCTTAGGGAACTCGATGAGACCTAGGCTTGCTTAGTCCGGGTAAGCCGGGGCTGGCATTGGGTTACAACAACAGAGCGGGAAATTCGCCGCGCGGTAATGATAAAGACCATAGAGCCGAGTGGGGACTTGACTTGGAGAAGGGTCTGAATCATGCGAGGTCTGAAGTTAATTCATAGTCGAGGGCTCCTGGTTACTCGTTCTTATTTATACTTTGAATTCAAGTTTCTCGTCCATTGCTTAAATTGTTACTCATCTTCCAACCTGCGAATCCCGTCTTCGGTGCTTACTTAGGTAGCAATCACTGTTCGGCTCCGTCCGTTTGGGTCCCCAGAAAAAAAAAAACCCCTCCTTCACCATTCCCCGCTGCCGCTGCCGCTGCCGTCTCCGCCTCCGAACCCGCTCCCCTCGTGTGCGTTCCGTCGCGACCGTCGCAAACGCATTGACAAGCCGAGGTCGAAGTGTCAAAAAAAAAAGCCGATCGCCAGCTCGTGTTACTGTAGACTCACTACGTTGCGGTGCCCGATTCCTCATCCATTAATCACTATCCCATCTTCAAGATGCCCGCAACAATCCCCCAGAACAAGTTTGACTCAATCCCCGACTCGATTGAGGCTTTCCGTGAGTGACGTCGATCCTTGGTATCTTCTGTGACGTGTCCTAACATACTGCGACAGGAAATGGAGAGTTCCTTGTTGTTCTCGATGACCCTTCGCGTGAAAACGAAGCCGACCTGATCATCGCTGCTGAAGATGTGACAACCGAGAAGATGGGCTTCCTCATCCGCCACTCCTCGGGCTACGTTTGCGCTCCTCTCTCTCCCGAACTTACCACCTCTCTCGACCTTCCTCAGATGGTTCCCAACAACCAGGATCTTCGAGGTACTGCCTACACCATCTCCGTTGACTCCGCCGACCCTTCTGTCTCTACTGGCATCAGCGCTCGCGACCGCGCTCTCGCCTGCCGAACCCTCGCCGACCCCAGCGCCCGCCCCGAAAGCTTCCGCCGTCCTGGCCATGTCCTCCCACTGCGATCTCGCCCTGGCGGCGTTCGACAGCGACCTGGTCACACTGAGGCTGCTACCGAGTTCTGTCGATTGGCTGGTAAGGTTCAAGCTGCAGCTATTTGCGAAATCGTTGATGACGGCGAGGAAACTCCTGGCCAAGCTCTCCGTCAAAACCATGGCATGATGAGAGGTGAGGACTGTATCGTTTTTGCTCGGAAGTGGGGGCTCAAGGTCTGTACCATTGCCGACTTGGTTGCCTATGTTGAGAAGACTGAGGGCAAGCTTGAGGCCAATGGTGCTGAGTCCAACGGTAACTGAATTGACAATTGGTACGGTTTTAGGGAGGTTTGGCGTGAAGCGTAGTTGGCAGGTTGCGAATTGTTCGACTTGATTTATATATATGAGTATATGGTGGCTGATGGTTGACGAAACGTTATGGTGGCTGCTTCATGAATGTCTTGCGTCTGGTTCTGGATTTCTAGGGGTATTTGGCATAGACTGGGTTTCAATTGGCGTCTCGACAAAACAGTGGCGGTTGAAAAAATGAAATATCAAATATCACAGTCCTCTCATTTTTTTTGTTCATTCATCTGCTGTATAAGTCTTGCCTGCGAGCTGGTTTACGGCATGTGTATCTATCATGAAATGTGAACATAGTTGAAAACAAAGATTTGGAACATCGTCCCTTCACGATCGGAGCTTGAGCTAAGTCAAAGCAACCGTGAATACCGCTTCCAACGAGAGGGACTGCCCTGACTCATATTGAAACACCAACGACATCACAAGGACATAAAACAGTCCCATTTCTCTATCATTCACCAAATAATATCCCAGCATCTAGTTTCTCAACCGAGCTGACCTCCTTTGCCCGACCTCCGGCTGTGCTTTCTCAGCGACGGCCTCGGTCTTCACGGCAACCCTGCTGGCCTCTTTTTTCACGGCCTTTGTGCGCTTCTTCGGGGGCGAAACAGTCTCTTCAGCCGCCTCTGGGGACATCTTTCGCGATTTCTTGGGGGGGTTTGTTTCGGCCTCGGCTTCAACAGGCTCTTCTTTGATCCCAGGAGCTGTGTGGCCGGTCTTTTTCTGTACCCCGGGTGCATAGCAACTCGTTCGACCGCCAACTGTGATAAAAGCCAATTTATCTCCGTTTGGCAGGTTCTTTGTTGCGTCCTTGGCGCCCTTACCCCATCTGTAGTTGAAAAGCCAATGCTCAGGGAACTCATCCGAGTCTCCTAGCTTGTCGACTGCGGTCTGGCATACGTAGCGTATCATTTCGTAGAGGGTAGTGATTTGTGCATCATTAAACTCGTTGCAGTATTGCTCGGGGTGTAGCTTGGCCTGGTAGAGCGTTTCGTCTGCCACCCAGTTTCCGATACCACTTATCACTGTTTGATCCAGTAGAAGTGCCTTGATGGGGACGTGCCGTGCTCGCATCTTGCTGCGTAAGTAGTTTTCGGTAAACCGGTCAAGGTCGACAACCGGATCTGGGCCATTCTCAACCAGAGGAGAGTGCTTTCTTATTTGGTCGCTAGGGCAGTCTACGAGGCGTACGCGACCAAACCTGCGTGCATCTGTAAATGCCACTTCAACGCCGGGTGATCCTTCGGTCTTGAATTGAAACTTCCAGAATTTTGGTGGCCAGTTTTCACGTTCGCCTTCCTTCATCTTCTTGTAGTAGTTTGTATATGCTGTCTGTTCATCCTTGATGTGCATCCAGCCTGATGTCGTTAGCAGAAGGATAACATATTTAAGTCTTAGAACTGATTACCCGTCATTCCAAAATGCATTACTAGATGTGGAGGCTTATCGAGACTTATCCTGGCCATTGTTAAAACCGAGTCCAGCAGGCGATAAGGTAGTTGTCGAAGTAAACTCACCAAAAGTATTTCCCTTGACTCCCCGCGGAAACGATCTGGAGTGAATTAACAACACGAACACTGACCGCCAGAGATAACAGCCCCTTACCTTTTTCCCTTCCAAAGCAGCTTCCACCTCCTCGCCGCTTGTCCCGACCTTGCCAAACACATTTTTGTCATCTATCGCCGAAGCAGATACAATGCGTTTCCCTACAACATGGAGACGTAGAAAGTGAACTATGCGTGCAACTGTATCTAGCTCAGTAACTACTCGTAGATTGTGAGCAGACAGGAGGCTCAAAACAAACCTTCAGCAATCTCAGGCATGTTGATATATGGGTAAAGAAGAATATCTCGTGTCTATAGTATTTGATGGGTCATAAAGAAGGACTCATAGCGTCACAGACTCTACTTGGTCGACGCGTAAGGGCGTTTGTGACAGACGCGATATCACGTGACGCAATGTGCTAAACCGGGGATTGGGTTTCCCTTAATGCTTACACGTACTCCGTAGACTCGCTCCACTTAAGACCTTGCAATCTGGAAGATGCAATCTAAGACACATGAAGAAAACCCATATTTCGTAGAGTTTTCCTTCAGGTGGTTGGGGTGGACCGTTATTGCTCGTCGCCAAACATTATTCTGTTCCGCCAGGGAGGTTCGGAGGCGGAAGAATGAGCACCCGTGCTCCCCACATGGTGCTTTTGTTCGAGCTTTTTTTTTCTACAAAAACTTCACCTCTCCAAGCTCTCTCCCAACTTTACCAACAAAACAAAACAAAACAAACAACAAACAAGCTGAGGTATGTTTTGAGCATGCAGTTACTTCGCGCTGCGTTCCCCCTTTCTTCCTGATGACACATTACACCGCAAACTAGAGTCTTTGACCTAAATGGAATGAAACCTCTTTTTTACACGTCAGTCTGAAAGACTACGATCACGCATTCGTTTGAGCATCAAAAGCTTTTGGGCGCACGCTGACCTTTTGATAGCCCTCTCATCACCAAGTGGTGGATCATTGCGAGGATGTTCAAGCTTCTCTCTTCGCCCAGCACGGGCTGAAATGGTACGTTCGCCGCACTCGCACTCTACCCTTCTCCCCTCTCGTGATGATCATTTCTTTTACAATATACGCTGGAAATTACCGGCTGAGATCTTTCTTTGACGATATAAAATGGCTATTTCTGATTGAGACTCATTCTGCACATTTGTTGGCACATCTTGAAATGACTTGCGCTAACATTTGAAAGATTTTTCTAGCAAGGTATGCCAATTGTCACCAAGATCCGCCCCTCGACTCGACTTTTATGATGAAGCGGCACTGGGCTCCGAATCATATTCCATGAGTACGAAAAGCCACTTTGCGGCAGGCCTAGAAAACCTCGCCCACTGATCGTCACGCTCTATCATTACTTGCTGGATGTCGTTGAACTATTGAGGCTAACCCACCTCGAGTGCTAGCACTCTCACTCCACCGTCCACATATGCTATATCATGTGCATCGCTCAGTTGTCCTGCAATTGTGAGTAGTTTTTTTCATACATGTTTTCATCACTCGCCTTCCTGATGAACACTAGATGACGAGTCTTATCCGAGTTTTCGATGCAGACAACATCTTACCTTACCATTCATGCATTTCCTGACACGCGATTCTCCTGCACACTTTTTATTGCAAATACTGAATGATTCATGCTAACATCATTCTCAGGCAGTTTGTGTAAGTTGTCAACTAGCCCTAGCATTCGCGTCCCACCCCATCTCCCTGATGAACCAAAATGAAAACGACAAGCATATGTCTGAGCTTACGCTACGACGACAATTCATTTATTACCTGATTGAGATGCTTCATGTCACGTCGATGCAGTCTTTTCAACGACAGCAGCTGACATTTGGAAAGCAAACTGAATCACTCTGATGAGAACAATTCACTCGCTTCTCACCTACATCAGGTTAGTTACTTTCCTTATCTCATGCCCCTTGTCTCTCAAATGATGTTACAATATCACGACGGTCAACGTAGCCATATTGCTTTGACGATAACGCCTGTGACAAGGCACCTTTCGCTGAAATTCTTGCTGTTTACTCTCTTGTTATCTGCCACTTCTGGTTATGACGAGTCGCTAACATGACTCCAAAGGTTTACCAACTAGGCATGCCCTGCTGCTACTGTTGTACCTCATTATGACTGTCAAGTCTCGTTTCCATGACGAGCTAAACTTGTCAAGCGACAAGTTGTAACACATCTACATTAACCTTGTGGTTAGTGTTTGGCATCATCCGCGTATCGTTTGTATGCTCTGTCACTGCAAGAAGAATAGAATGAATTTGTGATAGAAAAAGTAAGTGAATGTATTATTGGTCAAGACCTATATAACAATACAACGTATTCAATCATGAAATATGGAGACGATACCCCAATGTACACTTATCTGTGAATCCCTGGTGAAAGGAGTGACCTAGTAATGTCCCCCTTAGTTCTCGAAAAAGAAAGTGTCGCCCGTCCAGTGAGATTGTGGGGGGTTGTACGCTGTTGCGCTCATGAAATTATGCCCGTCGACGTTACCCCTGAGCAACTCCTTCATAACCAATTACATGATGGTGGTGGTGTATCATGCTCACCGGGCTCCCATTAGCTCTTGCTACAGACAAATCTAGAGCTCGCAAACCTGATCGAAGTTCGCCGCTCCGAGGGTATGGCATTGGGTCAGGCATATAGCGCGGCACCGCCTCTCTGAACGCTGGTCGAGAGAAAGGCTGTGGAGGACTAGCGAGGTAGGACGGCGGTCCTCGATGGATAGGCCAATCTGCAGAGCCAGGGTAAGACTGGAGAGGTATGTTCCTGCAGGGCTTCTGTTAACCCAACGGCTCCCAAGAAGTAAGAGGATATACGCACGATGGCACTATGCCATTAGCAACCTGCTGGTTGCGAAATATGGCCACACTCTCCCAAAGAGGCCCTCGACTACCCTCCATCTTGATCTGCGGATCATCCTGAGCCTGCGTCTGTTCCTGGAAGTAGCCTGGGTAGCGCAGAGGCTGCTCCAACACTGGCAGAGGCTTCTGCTCTGACGAGCGTCGGCTTGAAGAAGCGGATGAAGTGCTCTCTTCTGTCTTCACCACAGGATCAGATGGCGAGTGTGGTGGAGAAAGCGGTGCGTTCTTGTCGAGGGACTGACGGCGACGTTGGCGTTTCTTGCAGTTATACTTGCCGACTTTCCATTTGTCAAAGTGTTGTCGATAGGAGCGGATGCTATTCCCATGGTCAGCGACACGGCCTTTCCCTGACGCGTTCTCGTCTGAGAGTTGAACCCAACCATATCTGTACTGATTGATTGGAAGGGCTGAAAGGATCAAGTACTCACGATGCTTCAAAATTGTACCGCATCTTCATAATGTTGCGTACATCCTCGAGTGTCCTCCCCTCGTGGATGTACAACTTGGTGATAGTTCCACGGTACTCGTTCCACGGCTTGGCCATCATCTTTACTGCTAGCGGGTAATCCTTTTGACGTCTATCGAAGGGTGAGTTGAAGGTATCTGTGTCCGTGTCCGTGTCCGTGTCCGTTGTGTAGGTGTTGCTGCAATGGTTATAACTCTTGCTGTCTAGCCTGGGACAATAACGGCTGTAGCAATAGGGAGGACCTTGACGACCATTGGGGTACGGCAATCAATCGAAAGGGGTTTTCTTTTGTTAATATTATCTGATGAGTTTTCAAGTCTCAGTCCCTCGTTGCGTGTGAGTTTCTCCTGTCATAGGTCGTGTGATGTTTTGGTAGAAACTGGTTTTCTGTGATGGAAGTACTGTGATCCTTCCCAAGAAAAGAAAGAGACTAGACCAGGAATTAGAAAGGCTATTGAATAAGGGGCGAATGAGTGCACTGCTATTGAACTTCTGGCAGAGCCTTATTAGGTACTTATGGGTAGTCACTTTGCCTTCATCTCGCAGAGCCTCGTTTCGAGGGTGGGAGGCTTTAAGGCGTCCGCAGCGAGGCAGATAAACAGCTCAGAGGATTCTGTGAGTGGATGATAATGATGACGAGGTCTTATTGAATTGGAGGTCTATGCTGCGTTGGACTGGATATAGGGCGAACTTGTGCAAGAGTTTCAACAGGAGCGTCTCGGTGTTTACTATTGTCTATCTATTATGGGTTGTATACACGCATCGAGATTTCCCCGTTGACACATTCCCCTAATGAATGCGTCCTGAAAAACGCCCGGTGTCAGAGTCAAGAGGACAGAGGAGGGTGTACTGTGGGCATCTCAACTTCAGCCTCAACTATCCACCCCAGCCGAGCCTGGTAGATCACCCACATGATGCATGCCATCGCATAGTCTAGAAGCCTACAAAGTGTACTTCCCCGCCCTGCTAAAACCGCAAGAAAATAAAAGGATTAAAGTGTATAAGAACTGATTCAGTTGAGAAAGTAACGCTACCGGTCACAACCGTAACTCAACTCTTCTCCCCAGAGCCTCGTTGAATTCGATGATCCCTGCATCCCGATCGCCTTGGCTGGACAGCCGTAAGGCATCCCAGGCACATGAGACTTCTCGACTCTAGTGTACTCGCCCTGTTTTATCTATTTCGCACATAACTCACCGACCAGACGAAGCTCACTCTTTTGTCTGAGACAAGGCTCCGTCTGCCCGGCCTGTAACAAGAAGAAAAGACAATGAGGTTCGCCTCACTTGCACTTGATATCGTTATGTGCTGACCCTGAGTCTACCAAGGCTCATACATAGACTTAAATGATGATACTTTTCTCACTTCATCGTTGGCGAAGAGCCAAGAATGCATCTGTATGTAAGACGTAGATTGCCTATCCTTGGCCATATCTGCTATTATTGTCTCTTAAGTAGAAATTTGTCTTTTTTTTTGTTTTTTTTTTGTTTTTTTTGTTTAAATTTCTGCTTAGGTAGTCTGATATAAGATACAAGTTAAAACATCTATCTTGTATTAGACTAGCATTGAGGATATTATGGTAGGAAACACTCGTCCTTTTGATTATCCACACGATACATCCATTACATCACCATCAATATTAGCTTCTTTCGCATTTGTTGCTTCCATCCACCTCTTTCGTCGTACACCACTCAAACTAACATCATGTTCATCATCTTATCTTGTCAGCCTCATTTCAACGATTAGACCGCGGGCTCTGGCTTCTTCTCAGTCGCGACGGGAGCTGGTGCGGGAGCTGCAGCAGGGGCCTCGCCTCCAACAATGCCAGCTTCTTGACCCCCGTGCTCAGTTGCAGGAGTCATAGGAGACTGTAGCTTCTGGTCGAGGGGGTCAGCGGTAACCTGGGGATTAGGTGACGTGGGCGTAGAGCCAGCCGGGCTAGATCCAGGACTCAGAGGCGCCGTGGTCTTGCCGCACTCCGATAGGACCTGGAACCACTTCTGCGCATCGGCAGCTGTGTGCGCCTTGAAGTTGAGCTCGGTAGAGCCTGTCAGCTTGCTGCTCATGGTCTTGGACTTGTCCTTGCCCTTAACGCTAAACTTCTCGCCTACAGCGGTACCAATGACAGCATCGGGCAGGTAGATGGAGAGCTCGGGCTTAGGGTCTTGGCGGTTGTTGTCTGAGTCTTTGAACTCATGCAGGAACTTGGCGGGTGTGACAACGTAGTAGCCAGTTGAGTAGCCCCACGACAGCTTGTTACGCGACTTACGCTCCAGGGAGCCCTCAATCAGGGCCTTGGTCGAAGCGTGATCCATGTTAGGGAACTGGATGGCATCAACAGAGCGTGCTGGCTCGTTAGGATCGACAAGGCGGTCGGCACTACGACCCTTGAAGGCATTCCATTCAAAGTCGGGGGCGACGCGCTGGATAGCAGCAAGCTGGTCGTTATGCAGAGCTCGCGTCTTCTCGGCCTGGCCACCGGCGAGCTGTGTGAAGGCCTCCATGGCTTGCTGAAGAACCTCGATAACATGGGTCTCGAAGCCCTGGAAGTTGTTCTGGACAGCAATGAGGTCGTTGCGGTGGTTGTTCTCAGTAATGACCTGGGCGTTTAAGCGGTGCAGGACTCCGCGGTACACGACGTAAGGATCGTCGTGGCTGTTGAGGTGACCTCCAGTTGAGTCAAAAGAGGCGGCATGCTGACCGAGCAGCTCGATTTGCTTCTGTGTGGTGTTGCGAGCCTTGTCGACTTCCTTGGCTCCCTTCTCAGCGCCATGGGCGAGTTCCTTGGCCTTGTGCTTGATCTCCTTGTGCAGGCGTTCGAGGACGGGGAGGACCGAGCCCTTGATGCTCTTCTCGGTTTCGATGTTTGTGTTGATCATGGATTGGGTGTTGGAGCGCATGTTCTCGAAGAAGCCAGCAACGCCGCCTAGACTCTGGTCGAAATGGTGACCCTCCTTCAGGGGGTGGTTGATGGCCTGATGAACATCGGGTTACTATGTGCTGCGCTCACGCAACGCAGAGGGGTACAGAACTAGATATCAACCTACCTTGAGGGCCCTCTCATACTCCTTAGCATGGTGGCCATGAATCTTCTCCATGGCCTTCATGTATTCCTCGATGTAACCGACAGCATGCTTCCATGCCTGGAGTCGCTCAGCGAGCAGACCAGCGGTCTATTGACAGAAATATCAGCCAGAATTTCTTACAACATCCAGAGTATTCCTCGCGCAGGAACGACTCAAGGTCACGTACGCTTGAGGGATCAACTTCGGGAATGGCATCTTCACTAGCGGTGCTGAAGCCCGTAGTAGCCCTCGAGGGCAAGTCGGTCGTTATTGGTGAAGGAGCGGTTGACATGATCAAGATCGATTTGAATTTTTGGTGTTTCTTTACGATCGTAAAGGGGGATGGCAATGATAAGCAGAAACGGGGTTGTTTGGGATTAGATTTAATGTAACTGTCCAAGCTTGGCGGGCAGGGAAGGAGACGCGAAGAGGGGTATCACGGTCAAGGATTATGAAGCTTCTTTTTCCGTCTCTGTACGGGAGAGGGGGAGGGGGGAGATGCGGTATATAAAGAGGCACTGTAGATGATTATGTTGATTATGCACCTGATGAAGGTGTTGTTAATGTTGACGTCGCTGATAGGCTAAATAAGGATCGCCAGGAGGGAGAGGGAGGTAGAGGGAGCTAAAAAAAGGTGTGGAGATGACGTCGAAACAACTTTAGGAGGGGTTGTTGAGAGACATCAAGAGCTGAATTCCCTACGCTAAAGCAAGTATTTGATGCTCTAAACGTGAGTTTGTACAGTAGATATGTAGAAGTCGGTGAGGATCTAACGAGTTTATTGCTGCACAGCAAGTAATTGATTACTCATAATTAAAAGATCTGCTTCAACCGAGACAGTCACTCTATGCTCGTGGTCACTCCCGTCACATCATCATTACTCCAAGTTCACGTTGTGCTTGTGCATTCTGTATCCCCTCATCCAACGCACACATACATACATACAGACACTACTAATCCAACTACTGTGCTGCTACTGTCAATCCTCAACTGAGGTTACAGTTTCGGCTCTTCATGGATGGATGACCAAGTTGACAGCTTCACAAGGGTCGTTGTGCAACACAAAACCCCATAGCTACTGGACTTGCAAATCAATCAATCAATTACTCACTCATCTCCACTGACAGCTCTAATCAACTCCAACTCCAACTCCAACAATGGGAAATCACCTCACCAGACCTGATATGTATCCTCCATCTCCATAATGACGTCAAGAGCTTCTCTAGACTAGATACCAAAACTTTTGCTGGTCCCTTGATTTGTGTCGCACCGACACTAGGACAGGCTTGGTATGGGGGCGATGGACGTGCATTTCGAGACTTGGCTTTGCATCTCGGCTTCAACTTTCAAGTTTCCATGCAAAAGACGCTGTGTTGCTAACAAGGTTGTGGCTATCAACTTCTTGCTCCCTACAGATCATTCTTCCCCCGATATCGAAGCGACATGGGCTTATCATGAAACTTTTCCATTATCCAACATCAACACACCACCACCAAAAGGGATCGACAGGATACACACACAAGCTTTTTATGATCGGATGTCACCGAGTGTAAACGAGGAATTTCAATATGTTGCCACCAAGTCATTAAGCCCCCTATGTCATTGGGCAACCATGTACAACACATTCCAAATTTCCATCATGTCAATTTTGAATCGTCATCATAGTCATTATCGCAATATCGGAAATAATACAAACTTCAGCCCATCCATCAAGTAATGGGAACGTATCCAGTTCTTCATTTTGTTCTTCATCATCATGCTCCAGGGGTATTAACAATACAAGTAGCATTTCCTCTTTGTCCATCGTGTTCCCTGCGCTTTGTTCTGTTTCCAAGTGTCATTCCCAAATATCATATCGATGCCATTGAACCGAGTAGTTCAATCAAATACGCCGTGTCTATGATCCCAATGATTCAACGCCGCCCCAAAATCGACATAAGCACACAAACGCCGTCTAAGTCCTGTGAGGAATTCATTCATGTCCTCATAAATCTGGTGGTTCCCATTTGACTATTATCAACCGCATCAGGGTTTAATAAACCTGGTTGCGGCTTTGAGAATTATGCATTCTCCGGTAGGCTGAAGCATCGTCCGTGTAAGCACGGCCAGCAGCGATCCAGCTGGATGGGCGCTGAGTGTGATCCTCGCCGTCTTGATCCTCTGAAATTGTACCTAAAGGATCCGCTGGATAGTCATTAGCCGGTGGCGTTCGAGGAGCGCTGAGGGCTGTTTGGTAATCCGGCAGAAGCATGTCTCCGGTTCCAGCACGTGAACGCGCTGGTGTCTTGACAGCCGTCTGGTAACTCGGTACCTTGTTTAACTCGGTCAGGTCCGAAGCGTCAAGATCGACATGCTCGGCCGAGTTGCGGGATGAGTCTTCAGAGCTGTTGGTCCTGGTGAGTGCTGTAGTTACGGGCTCCGATCGCGGAGCTGGGCCCTGGGGCGCTGACGTGGGGGACATGAATCCAGATGAGCCCATCGAGCCCAGTGAGGTGGAGGAAGTAGTTCGCTGAGAGGGATCGAGCGACACGTTGGCCAGTCGAGATGACAGCGCGGCGGGAGCAACAGGTCGGCTGTGGGTGAGCGCTGCGAGGTTCTCGTTTGAGCCGGCGCGCGACTGGGCGTAGAACGGACTGCTGACGCCTGACTGGAATCCAGGAGTCTGGAAGCCACTGATGTCGACGTCCTCATACAGCTGGTCGAGGACATGCTCGCCGTATCCTGGAGGAGCGATGGTTGAAAGCTCCCGCTCGTTGTTCGGTGTGGTTGGTGATTGATCGACGAGGTTGCCTTCTTCATCCAGAGGCATATTAGGAGAGATGAAAATAGACACGGGAAGTGTTGCTCGAAGCTTTGAATAGACAGTTAGTGAATGAAGCGTCAAGCTCCTTTGTATGACAACTTACCTCGGAAATGTGACCATCAGGGTTGCAGAGTGCAACTGTCAACTTGATCTTGTGTCGAATCTTGATGCCGTGGTGGTTCACATCCTGTACGCACTGGCGCAATTTCTTGGGGAGGTTGAGCTTCTTAGTCAGTGCCCAGCCTTCTTGGCCAGTATCCTCAATCATGTCCTGCCAGTGCTCTTCTCTCGACGCTTCGAATTTCCACATCGCCACCTCGCGCTCTGTCCGGTGCTCTTTAGCACCGAAACCTGATGGTCCTTGAACATAGCACTCGCGGACTTCCATCATCCTTGCTGTAACATTGCCGAGCTCGAGGCCTTTGAGGAGGGGTGTGAATCGCATCTCCATCGTTACCAACCCACCAAAGACCACAGCCTTTTGGGGGATGACGATGGAGTAGTCAACCTTGTTGGGCCAGATATTCTCTACACTCATAGCGTGCAGAAATTCGAGAGCGCCAGGCTCTAATGTTCTAATGATTCGGAGGTGCTTGTTTGCGTGTAGATCGTATGCGAGCTTTCCGCGGCCGACGGTGGCTCTCAGTCTGTAAGTGATGGATGCCTCGGGAATCCCTTCAACACTCTCGGCCATGTTGCCAGGGAGCATATATTCAAAGGGCCATTCGTAGTTACCGGCAGGAAGGGTCATGCTTTTGCCGTGAGTGCCCACAAAGGGCGCCCATCGGTGCTCGAGGATCGTCGTCGTCTTGTCAACTTTTTGGCCCGAAACGCCAGGAGCGCCTCCTCTTGGATCCGCCCAACTGTTTATCCGTTACAAGTCAGTCACAGTTCTGAGTCAGATATTGGTTGTGCCGAGGAAGACTTACGTATGACGCAGAGTGCCGACAAGTCTCAGCCGGACATCTTCAATCTTTAATGACGTTTGAAGGCACAAGACAAGTGTGCCTTTGAGGACCTGGCCAGACGATTCATGTTCGCCTCCACGGAACACGATAAAATCGCTGTCTAATCTAGACATCAAGCTCAGTTAATATTTAGTTTTCATCGTGTCATGGATGCCAAGCGTACCGAATGTCAAAGAGACTGTATGAGTTGCGCCCAGTGACTGAAGCGAAGGGCTTGAAGGACGGCATGATGAAGTCAAGTGTCGTTCAGGTACTTGTGCTTTGCTGCCATGCAGCAAAGGTGAGTGAACGAAGTAAAGATTGACCGAGAGATTGCCAAGAGAGGGGACTAGAAGGAAAGAAGGAATAAGTTGGAGGAGATGGAACGCTTTTATTTAGCAACTTATCACGTCTAAGACGAGCGAGAGGCCCAAGCAAGTGATGAGCTACTAGTGGACGGATACAGCACGCTACTGTCCAGTGCAAGCCACGCACGCACGAGTCGTCAGCGGGATTTGGTGGGTACAGCCTCTAGAAATACGGGTGGGGCTGTGAGATTAAGAAAAGCCAAAGCCAAAGTCAAAGCCTCAGGTCAAACTGAGCAAGGGTTTGGAGGCGAGAGTCGACGATAAAGCAAGCGGTGCGGCGGTTTAGGTGGATTTCGGGATTGCGATGAGACAAAAGCAGAAAAGAGGGTCTTTGACGTTATTTGCTGATAAGACACCCACCGTGTGTCGGTCTCACTAAAGATTTCTCTCCAAGTAGACCCGGTAAAAAAAAAAGATATGGATGTGAGCAGGGCCACGATTGGAGGCGGTAATGGCATTTTTCTTCAAGAGGGGTGTGGGAATTGACGATGAGTTCAGATGTACATGCTGAAAAACATGGAAGAAAACGAAAACAGGAGTGCCCAAGTGAGAAGAAGATTGGCATGACATCTGATGGTCGCATCTGGCTTTGATCATGCTGGCCAAACCGACAATCAATCAGTTCAGTTCAGCGATTGACCCCCGTCATTGACAACAAAGGCATGATCCAATGCAGGACAGCCCTCTTTTGGGTAGCGATAACTGATAGCAGGGCAAAGCCAGGTCAGGTAAGTCGCCGTCCAATGGCGCGGTTGACGCAGGAAAGGTACATGGAATACCTACTGTACAGCACTCCACTGCAACGGCAATAATAAGGTAACAAGCCCTGCCCTGCATCGTACATCATCCATCGTCCATCGTACGTGCCGGAAACTTGCGAAGGGTACGTCGGACCATAGCGGAAGGAAACGGTGATAAACGTTTATTATCTATTGCCGTTTGTTGTTGCAAGCAAGACAGACGCCTGCGTAACTGATTCCTGAGAAGGGCTCTGCTATAAGAAAAGTGTTGTATCTCGGTCGCTCTGTTCCTGTTTCTATTTCTGCTAACCTCACTTGAAGTTAGGACAAAGCACGTAAGAGACGGAATGAATGACTGATAGTGGAAGAATCAAGGCTTGGCCTGGCTAAAGGGTGGTGGGGCGGAGACTCCGGCCGACTGAATTTGCTGCATGATTCACGTTATCGAAGGCGGATGGAAGCTTTCCAACGCTGCTCTGAGCGTCTGTGCATACTGTGGCACCGTAACGCCGAGAAACGGAGTGCCTATCTTGGTAACCGACGACTCGATAGGGAGGGAATCGCTTCAATTCGTTTCAACAAAGTTGTAATTATGAGAGTGAAATTTCTTGGAAAGCTTATGAAAGCACATAAACATGTTGAATTGGTACCTGCTTCAGTGCATAAGGTCCATAGGTAGGACGAAAGTGTGAGCCCGGGAAGGTCCGGACAATGCCTAGGTACCTACCTTGGAAACTGCCTCTCGTGTCAGATTTCTCCATCAAACAAAACGCTTCTATCGCATCGCGACTCATCGACTCTTAGGGGCAGTAAAGCCGAGCTATTTTCGCAAGAAGGGGCTGAAGCATGCCCTTGTACCTACATCTCTTGACCTGCCACAGTTATGGTGCATGCAAGCTTGAGTCAACAGGGCAGAGCAGCTTCGAGAACCCCCACGCCGAAACCCCCAATATGCACCCTCCAGCCCCAAACTCTAGATACAAGCAGCAAACTCCAGCTTCGGATAAGCTAAAAAGTTCCTTGGCCAAGCACTGGTTATTGTTCTACGTAGTGCAAAAACATGGCATGCGAACGGCAATGAGGTACTAACTGAGGAATGCATCTTGACAACAACTTCAATATTCAAACTCTCTTCTCCTTGTGCACCCTGTCGTGGCGCACGGTCATAGCACGGAGTCTTTGTTGTCATGTCTTCAACTTGTTTCGCTGCTTATCTAGGAACGGAGCTCTCAACCAAGTTGGCCAGGGTTTTTCGCTTAGGGAACTATAAGCCTCGGTCGATTCGATAGGCCCTTGGAACAGGCTATCAATCCCGTCATACACAGCAAAGACATGCTTGCACGCCTTGAGACAAGCTCTCTTACACGCGCATGTACGTGACCTGGCCATCGGCTAAAGCGCCCGGATTGCAAGTACGTACTAAATAGACAGATGAGGTCCTTCGGTGTCCAGAATTGGGGGCACGAGACCACTCCAGCATCTTTATCCCTCAGAAATTCATCCACTTCCAACCAAAAGAACGTCAAAAGACTGAACGGCCCGGCCTGGATCAGCAGGCCCCAGACTGTGGGCAGAACGGCCCCTGGCCCGGAATCCCTTCGAGGTTGGCCCTTGCCTAGCAGAGTTGGGGTACGCATACCGACCAGATTGTACTGGATGTTACTGATGGCTGGCTGGATCTCTATCACGGGAACCATGCCAGTGGAAGCAGAATCCAGACTCGTCTTTAGCCGATCAAACGAGAGTTGACATGTCCAGCTTACTGTATGTGGCAGGCAAGGATCATAACGATTCTTTCGTTACTCTCGGATCCCAAGACCGGCAATGTTGTAGTCTGCTTCTCAGGCAAGCAGTCTTGACTAGTTTCCTTACATGATAATCATGTACAACTCACAGTAACCATGCTGCGTCCAGGTTGTGCCTTGCTTTGTCTCCATCAAACAACCGCCCGTTCACAGCTGCCGTTCCGCCGTGATAAAGCACCGAGAGGACGGACAAGATCTAGCCCGAGGAACGGTCCCACCACTTATTTACCCGAATTCTGATCGATACGGTCAGTCTTCAACTTGTATTTGTGGCGGTGCCGCCTTTCTTTACCTGACCATAGGAGCAATAGGTATCGTTAGGCGCGTCCCGGTGATATAACGGCCCCTGCATCGGCCCATCAGTTTCACGAATTTTCAACCAAATATGGCAACCCGAGATTTCAAGGCAATAAGACGACCCATTTACTCAACTACTAGACCGGGGTCAAACAGGTTGATATACATATTCTCTGAAGTCTCTTTCATACTTTTTATTTGATCCTCCAAGAGATGTTGACCCACTAATAACCCTCGCTCAGCCTTATGGAATTCTCAAGCTTCCAGTTGTTATCGCATAACATCGAAGCAACACAACTTTTAGTCTCTGGCTCTGATTTGATACACATAATATGTTGATAAGTGGTGCATAGTCAATAACAGAAAACTCGCTGAAGTCCTACTTGCTTCTAAGCTAGTCGGTAAGTACACTGTTGACGGTGAAAACTACTTTCATACTGTCATTTACAAGTTATAGATCTAACTAGGTCTTTCCTGTCAGCGTCACTGGAAGTCCAAGCTCTCTACCAGGGCGTCAAGAAGACAACAAAAAGCTCACAACGCTTATCCTCGGAAAAGTTCACGAAGATCATGTTTTCATGGTTGTGCATGCAAGATGCTTGTGTGATGGGTTGCATCCCCTCTGTTTTTCCAACGCTACCTCTCACATATGCATGCTTCAGTTTATCGACTTATTGAATTATATAGACACATCCTCATTCTCCCGGTGGCGTCCAACGATTAATACACGCCATCTGACAAGCCACCGCATGATGGCCTGGTCTGACTGACCGACCCATCATGTTTGGTTCGGCAACGGCCGTCTTTAGTACAAGACTGAGTGGTCCCGCTCCCCTTTTTCCCGATTTGCAAGGATCATCAGCAAGGATTGGCTTGTTCCTGACTCAACCAGCCACATCTAATTCAAGCTCTCTTGTCTTTGCTTTGAGTTTTGCTCCTTCGAGGCCTGGTCCTTGCTTTTGTGCAGAGCCGCCGTCACCTCGGTAGGTGAAGCCCAGGTGAACCGGGTGTTAGCTGCCAATCAAAAGCCTATAAGCTCGCGATAGTTTTGTGCATAAGTATTGCCAGCTCAGTCAACATTGATCCAATCTTCTACACTTATAATACTACACAATGCAGTGCTTGCGCAATTGCACACGCGTCTACCAAAACCTCGTATAGAACACAAGATCACCGATCCAGTATTGTCTCTTGTCAACTCTCGCATATCTCACACATCTCATCAATACGAAGGTTATTTCAGACTTCTGGGTCTCCTTGCTCATCTCTCTTATCTCGAAACTCACAGCAATTGGATGTATGTAATCGTTACGTGCGCTAGCTCCTATCCACTGATATCTCGCGGAAAGGAATGAAGGGGAAAAACAAGAAAATCAGGGTCCTGCAGCTAAGCTATGGTGGATCTCAAACACGGCAGCGTTGGTCACCGAAGAGCCTCCGCTGCCATGTGGGTTCGACGGAGACGTTCGATTGATAGGACCGACTCGTTCCTCTCGCTGAGCGGTCTAAAACGGATTCCCAACAGCTATGACTCTTACATATACTAACCCAGCCGCGCCTGAGCAAATCTCTTGGCTGCCCAATAGACATAATTTGTTGATATCTCGGTACTAAAAACTTGCAAACAGAAAGAAAAAGAAAAGCCAAGACTCGAAAGTGGGTTTCTGATTCCCTATCTATCATATCAAACTCGAGCTATCCTTGGAGGTAACCAATGATCGAGGCAACAACTGCCACTCCCCTTATGTACGGTAATAATTGGGTTCGAGGCTCATGAAAAGCTTTCTTTTTTCGCTCATCATGGATCAGTTCTTCATGACGCTGCGGCCGGGGCTTCTGCTCCCTTGGTCTGTGCCGCAAGCTCCGATCCAGGGCGTAGCCAAGTTCTCAAGTGTCCTATTTTCGATTTCACATGTCAGCACACGCCGCAGACTAAGTATAGTTGATATTTACAGTCCAATCGGACTCCTATATCGACCCAAAGGATTGTGCGGTGTCCCTTACCTGACTTGCAGCTCGTGATGATAGCGTCTTCTGTGAAGTCTAGCCAACAGGCTGGATGCGTGTCGATTGATTTGTTCTATTAATTTGGGTGTCAGCACAAGTTCTTTTTACGCCCGTCCTCATCCTAGTCATCGATCGGTTCAATACTTACGAGTACTGGAGGAAGCATTGGGATCCTGGCTCGCGGTTCAACGGGGTGCGCGATAGCCACCTCTTCGTCATCTATATCGAGGTTCGAATTGGATCGCAGACGTGAGTTGGATGTGGTGGCAGTCTCAGCCCGCTGCAACGCCGTATATCGTGACGAGATGGACCCACGGTGTCGCACGGATTGCTATAGTGATCACGTCAGCTCTATCATTTTGGGGCTTGATACAGTTAGGAACATACCGCTTTGGGTCGGTGAAGCATGCCGGCATTGAAATCCCAAAGACAAAGACGACCGTCTTCTCCCACACTGCCGAATCTGTAGTTGCGGTTGTCACATCTCCAAGGGTCAAAGGCAACTGCAGATACCCAGGACTGGTGTCCCTGGCACCTTGCTACTAGAGCCGACTCGGCAAGTGACCATATGGAAATCAAGTCGTCTTGGCCACCGGTCAACACATAGTTGCCGTCTGGAGACCAGCAAACGCAAGTCAAGCCGCCATAGTAGGAGTAAAACACGTCGAGAAGCCTATTGAGTCAGTCAGATAAACGAGTTCGACGAAATTAAAACCAATGGCAGGGTGGCATACTCTTCCTTCAGGTAATCAATGATCCTCAGTGTGCCATCCTCAGAGACCACGGCGAGATGTCTACTGTCGGGTGAGAAGGAGAATGCATTGGTTCGGTGATTCGACAGCTTCCAGGCAGCGACAGGGTTGGTCTTCTGGTTTTTGGAATGGACCGACTTGTTGATACGGATAGAATTGTGGTGAGATCCGCCATTTGGAGCGTCTAACGTCTCAGCACTGTTTCCGCTCGTATTTCCATTGATGGCTTCTTCTTCAGGGTTGAACTGGGCATCTTCTTTCTCTTTATCATAAACCACGAGCGAGCCATCCATATGGGCAGCCAAGAACAGATTTTCAGACCCTGGAATCCATCGGATTGCTGCCACTGGTGTTCTGTTGATCGCTCCCTAAACACGATATTAGTATTTTCCTACGGCATGTTCCCCAGCAATGAGTATCCTCTCACATTCTTGTTCAATCGGGTATAACGCTGTGAGATAGGCTCCCACCAGATCACCTCGCCGGTTGAAAAGCCCATGATGACGTCGAGATGCGAAACGCTCTTTGTGACGACATTTACGTCGTGGCATAGACAGTGGGCTTTCGTGAATAGAATCTTAGTCAAGTAGTCTTGCTGTTCATGGTATCAGTCAGAATGCTCGAGATGGGCGTTGATTCTAACACAAGAGCGTACCTTGGAAGATGAAGACATGTCAAGCCACTGAAATGCGCGGTTAATGTTGGCGAAGGCAAAAAGGCCATCGCTCGGTCGCTCTGTGAGCTTCTTGGAGAGGCTTTCGTTGACAATGACGCGAGAGATAAAGGAGGAATTGCTCTTAGTCATGTTGTTCTTGGGCTTCCTCCTTTTGTTCACATCTTTGGTCTGCACCTGAGTAAGCAGCGCATTACCTTCGCCAAAGGCAGGCGCAGAGCCTATGGTAACAGAGGTGGCCGGCGCATCACTAGTTGAGCCAGTTCTGCCATCCTCGCTATTCAAGTCTTTCTCGGCAGAGCAGCGGCCCTCGTTGGGATGTTCTTGAATACTCGAAGGAGCGCCGCTCAAGGCGAGGGGAGTGGAAGATAGTCCTTTGTATAGGAAGTTGGGGGCTGCGCGGCTATCGAGAGCGATGAGGGAGACCGAAGTGCCAGCGCTTGCAGGTTGTGGAAGAGTTGATAGCGGGTTCGGATTCGGGACGGTGGCTTCAGATGGATGGGGCGGAGGCGTCGCGAGGTGCAAGTCTTCTTTGAGTGTATATGTTCCTATCGTTTGCGTTTGATGTTAGTCAAGATGGTGCTACTCGGTGTCGGCTGTGATTACCTTCTCCGACCAGAAACTGCCACTCGGGGCCCGTGGGATTCGATAACGTGTTGTTTGTCTCTATCATAGGCACAGGGTGTATCCCACCAGGGCCATAGGGTCCCATGGTGGGATATCGCGGTGGGGGAGGTAAGACACTGGAATCTCATAGTGTCAGTTTGTATCAGGCGCAAAGTAGCCGCGAGAGCAGGCGCAACAGAAAGTGATGGGTGGAGAAAATGTACGCACAACATGATGCCAGTGTATATGCGATCCGTGTATATCTAGCAGTTTCTAAGCCGAGAGGGATTGAGTCGAGATGTCGCGATATTTCGTCGTTTGGTGGAGAGGTCGGATACCAGGCGGAGGTGGAGGTGGAGGGGGGCTGACCGAGGCACAGCAGATGGGATGGGCGACAAAATTAGGTGTTAGGCGTGGGAGGCCAGAGTAGCCAGAAAATAACAATAATACGGCGAGACCAGCAACAGATTCAAAGCATGTAGTATGTACTGACTGATGATGATCGATTGAAATATGAGGCTGGGGAAAATAACCGAAGAGGAGGATTGGATTGGATCATCGGACTTTGAAGGCGCAGGCGCAGGCGCAGATGATAGTGTGGGGTAGTAAGAACTGGGGAAACGCCTTTCTTAACGGGCAGGGGTTCCAGAACTACTAAGACCTGCATATTATTGAGGTGGACATAATAGTTGTGCATTTCCTGTGTTGATAACCTGATAAAATGCATCCTTTTTCGTTTGTAGACTTCGGGTTTTCGGAATAGACATCCGCGAGTGCAATTGTGTTGTCTCTCTTTCAGACTGCCGCACGATTGACGTTCCAGTGAGAGCTATATAGACCTCTATATTGCGTATCTCAAGGTACATAGTTCTCAGATTACCCTTTCAAGACTACCAGGTAGTAAACAACATATGTTAGTTCGTGCTTCTCAGTCGAATGATGGCCACCTATCGCACCATTATCCACTAAATCCATGAATCGATAGTTGCAGATAGACTGGTTACGTAGAGTAGATACCTTACCTATCGAAATATGCCCAGTTCTTGTCAAGTTCACAAACCTAGACATGCATATCAACACCTCTCTATAAGTGTGTATTCCAACAAATACAAAAACTATCCATTATAGACCTTTCCATCCTTGATATCATGAATGCTCTCAGCCGCTGTAATGGAAAGCAGGCGCCTACTTACAGCTCAGATTAGCCTGCCAGAGCCCTCAAGACTGCCTGTGGAGTCTTGGTTCCCTGAAAGCTCAGGCTCGTACGACCACTGAAAGCGGGACGCACTCCATTCTTTAATTGATGACCGGGCCCAATCCCGCCCAATCCTTGCTCGTCGCGTCACTTCTTGTCTTGCCATCACCGGGATCCTGGGTATAGGTCTAGCTCTGGCTTTTGACTACTGTACTGCTCGTTAGTTACCTTGCTGTGTCTGCTGCATCTATCTTTGTCCAACGCATCTTCATCTTCTGCTTTTCCTTCCATTGCTTTAAACAAGACACGACCTGGGCTGTTTGAGTTGACAAGTCCTTCTTGTCATTCCCCACTGTTCCAATATATACAAATCGTTACCGTCTTTTCCAACAATTGGTCCTACCAAAACTCTACGCTCTCCTCGAGTCGACTCTACTCTACTCTTCTCAACTACAGCCGCTACGATTCATTCTCCGCCCCCGATCGACGACCGAACCCACGATATCCGCCCAACGCCATCCATCCATCCCCTCTCATCATAGACATGGAACTTTAATGACGACATACTTCCACCAACGACTCCAATAATCCCCCCATCATGGCTGCCGGTACGAACACTCACCTTTTACCCAACAACTATAACCATGACTAACCTCCCTTGTTCAGTACGCATCTGCGTCTGCGGCGATGAGAGCACAGGCAAATCCAGTCTCATCGCATCTCTCGTTAAGGATCAATTTGTCAACAACAAGATCCAGCCTGTCCTGCCCCAAATTACCATCCCTCCCAGCATCGGTACGCCCGAGAATGTCTCAACTACCATCGTCGATACTTCAGCTCGCCCACAAGACCGAACCACTCTGCGTAAAGAGATTCGAAAGTGCAATGTCATCCTTCTCGTATACGCCGATCATTACAGTTACGAAAGAGTAGCCCTCTTCTGGATGCCGTATTTCCGATCTCTAGGCGTTAACGTCCCAGTTGTTCTATGTGCCAACAAGTCCGATCTAGCTGGGCAGGGCACCACGCCTCAGGTAGTCGAAGAGGAAATGTTACCTGTCATGGCTGAGTTTCGCGAAATCGACTCTTGCATTCGTACAAGCGCCCGGGATCATCGCAACGTAAACGAGGTCTTCTTCCTCTGCCAAAAGGCTGTAACCCACCCAATCGCTCCTCTGTTCGATTATAAGGAGGGCCACCTGAAGCCTCTTTGTATCAATGCCTTGAAGCGCATCTTCTATCTTTGTGATAAAGATCAGGATGGCTACCTCAACGAGCAAGAAATGCGTGACTTCCAGGCCCGTTGCTTCGACAAGCCCTTAACGGCGGACGATCTAGACAATATCAAACTCAGCATCTCGAAATCATTACCCACTTCCGATTTTGAAAATGGGATTGACCTCCGAGGATTTCTGCAGCTAAACAAATTATACGCCGAGAAGGGCCGCCACGAAACTATCTGGATTATCCTTCGAAAGTATCATTATACCGACAGTCTGAGTCTCGAAGACAAATTCATCCGACCGAAATTCGATGTTCCAGAGTACTCATCGGCCGAGCTGAGTCCTGCTGGTTATAGGTTCTTTGTAGACCTCTTCCTACTGTTTGACAAGGACAATGATGGTGGTCTAAATGACCGGGAGCTAGAGGCATTGTTTGCTCCAGCGCCAGGGCTTCCCGGTTCCTGGACGGATTCATCGTTTCCTTCTTCAACTGTCAGGAACGAGGCCGGTCACATTACCCTCCAAGGTTGGCTCGCTCAATGGAGCATGACAACCTTTATAGAGCCCAAGACAACCATCGAGTACCTAGCATATCTTGGTTTCGAGCCTCCGAACCCCAAGGATCCCATTACCGCCGCGCTCAAGATAACCAAGCCACGCAAGAGAAGAAGACGCCCTGGTCGAGTAGAGCGTAACGTCGTGCACTGTTACGTTCTCGGTGCTTCAGGGGCCGGCAAATCTGCTCTACTTGATTCGTTCCTCAATCGACCGTTCGATGGCCTATACCATCCCACTATCAAGCCGCGCCGCGCCGTCAACAGTGTCGAGCTCCCTGGTGGAAAGCAGGTCTACCTTATTCTTGAAGAGCTTGGAGAGTTGGAGCCTGCAATTCTTGAGAACCCAGTCAAATTGGATGCCTGTGACCTTATTTGCTACGCCTATGACTCGTCTGATCCCGACTCGTTCTCTCATATCGTCAACTTGCGCAGCAAATACCCGTACCTTGATGAACTTCCCTCCATCTACACGGCGCTCAAGGCCGACAAGGATAAAACCAACCAGCGATGCGAACTCCAGCCAGACCAATACGCTTCTTCGCTCCGTATGAGTCTGCCACTACATGTCAGTGTCACTTGGGGCAGCATCAGCGAGCTCTTTGTAGCTTTTGCAGATGCTGCTACGAATCCCAGCACTGCATTTCCCAAGAGCAACGAAGAGGGTCCTGATCGAACAAGCCTGTACATTGCACTTGGGGCTACTGCCTGCGCAGGAGTTGCTGCATTGATGATCTGGCGGCGGGCGATTAATGCTATTTGATCGACATCATATTTATCAATGACTGTATATGGATTGAACCAGCGCATACACTGGCTGATAGACCCTGTCTTGTTACTACGAATAAACCATCATGGGAGTCTGGATAGGGGTTGGTTGCTCAGGAAGAAGGGAGCATTGCATGAGAAGGAGTTGAAGTTCGACATTCAGAAAGTGAGGCTATGATACCCAGCTCCAAAGTAAAAAATATTAGCACATAGATATAATGAATAAACGTCATATTTTCTTCTTTTAACCCACTTGTCGTGGCATTTTCCTATGTATTACAGCAGCAACTCCTTGACGCCGAACCCCCATGATACACAATGCCAGTCCCTGTAGGGCCAAAGAGTACTAAACCTTGTAGAAACAGAATCCGATGTAGAAGCTAGCAGCCTCCATCTCCTCATCAGAGACGAGCAGGGGACCACCACCACGCTCACGCACACCCATTCGCTCGCTCAGAGGACCCAATTCCCGGTCATCCTTCTCAGCCTCCCAGATCTCGGGAAAGGTGCGGTGGAACTGCAGCTCGAGGTTGTAATCCTCGGCAAGAGCACGGAAGGCCTCCCAGGGAACGACGTACTCGGGCACCTCCTCGACCGCCTCGTCAAGAAAGAAGTTATATTTCCAGCCAAAGGCAGGTCGGAACACGCCATCTTCAGGTGTCTTGCCAGGGAAGCGCACACGATAGATTGAGTTGCCCCATTCAGCGGTAGGCTCAGCCTCGCCCTCTTCCAGTTCACCATCCTCTGGTTCTGTCTCTTGAGGTGTTGTCGAGCCGTCTCCATTCTTGTCTTCGCCTTCCTTGGCCGCGCGCTTGGCAGCAGCATTTTCGTTAAATTGACGGACTCGCTCGCCTAGGACATCAGAGTTGGGGATGCAGCCGATGAATCGCCCTCCCTTCTTGAGAGCTCCGGCAACATTGCGAAGCATGTTGCGAGCATTCTTTTCAGACTCAAAAGCGTAGTGCATAGAAAACATCATGCTGACAACGTCGAAGCCTCGGCGGTTCATGGGTGAAGGGTCGAAGCCGACTTGTTGGATGATCTCAAGGTTCTCAATGGTGTCGCCGAAGCAATCCTTGACGTGGAATCTAGCATCAAACAGGCGAGGTGGAGGCCGTCGGTGTCCTCCTCGTCCTCCTCGTCCACCACGACTACCCAATGTCCTGTAGCGGTCGCGGGCTTGCTCAATACTCACGTCAGCTGGGTCAAGGCCTACGTAAAGCTGGATGGGCTGAGGAGCCTGCTGCCACTTGTTGAGGTCACCACCCTTTCCACATCCCATGTCGAGTACAAGCAGGTCCTTGCCGCTGGAGCGCCCAGCTTCGCGCGAGCCAGGAGTATGGTCCTCGTCTGGTGAGTAGCGCTGAATGATACAACTCTTAATCCAATTGTTGAAAACACGCAGTCCCTTGATCTTGCTATCTCTCGTCCGCCAATCGCGCCCACGCTCGGGTACATTGTTGTAGTGCTGCTTCACGACATCGTTGTTGTTTCGAATCCTCTCCTGTTCAGCTTCGGCGGCTTCTTCAGCGGCGGCCTCGCGTTCTCGTTCAAGCTGGCGCCGTCGGATAGCTTCTCGCTCGGACTCTGAGATTCGCGCACGTGCTCCAGGTCGCTTCAACTTTCGCGGTTGCTCAGAGGGTGAGAGGGCGCGTCGCTTTGCTGGCTGGAGCGACTTGGCGTTGTAGGGTTGGGGCAGATCATCTTGAGGCTCCTCGTTGGCACGGCGTTTGCGACTGTGTCGCTCGTCATCAGACGGATGGTCAGATTGCCCAGCCATTTTGAGGGAGTCTGTTGGTGAGGGCTTTTTATATGGAGTATAGGAAATTTGTGGTGTTGAACATGAAGGTCGCAGGTTGAAGATTAATGCGAGAGGGAGGAGTTCGTTCTCTAGGTAGTCTAAACTAACGATGGTTCCAAATGCATGCAGACGCTTGGACCGTATAGCTGCAGTGCCTACCCTACCTACCCTGCATCCCATCCTACTCTGACTTGTGAAATGTATAACAATATCCATCCGTTGAACACTATACCTAGTATATATTGCCTCAAAATCGACTGCTCTCTGGGGACTAGACTTGAATACAACATCTCCAATTGCAAAGTCCTTGTTCTACTAGAATAAAGCTACTGAATAGTCACACATTCAAAGAATCAACAGTAGACCAAAATGATGTCAAGTCAGCTCCCGCTAACGCATGGGTTGAGACCAAGCCGCAAGAATCATGATTCACATACACGATACCATAACTTGCTTCAACATTGTACTTGGATAATGCGATTAAGTACCAGTATCCTATGGTGCTCAAAATATATAGACAAAGATACAAATGTAACGCGTCCAAGAGTTGGTGTCATGTGTAAAACCAAACTTATTGTATCTAACAGGCTGTTAGGTACGTACCCCACCCAGTCCACATCCACTCTCAGTGCGTGTCCCGCTGGAGCCTTGCCTTGCAGCAACCGCCTGGACCACTCAGTGAGCAGCTCCGGCATCCAATCCCCACTGTCGCCTTGCCCATTCAATTCCATTGCCATTACAACACCAAGCTCTCCCGACCTGTCTCTGAGCTTCTCTCGTCATCCATCTCCAAAACCACAACAACACAACAGACTATCAACAGCGAATAACCCCACCTCTACCGAACTCTCAATTCCTCATATATTGAATTCGGCACAAACAAGATATATACCCTCGGCGACAGCGACCACCGTCATCATGGGTTCCGAACCCCAGTACGCGAAATGGCCATTGCTGCCTCTCTCGCAGCACGTCTTCACCCTCACAAACGGCTACGCCACAAAGAATGGTCAACAAGCCGCTGTAAAGGCTCTCCAGGATGCCATTCAGCAGGACAAGATGGCCCCCTTCTACCGATATCTCGCCCACCCGCTCGACGGCGTCCTCAACACCATCGGCGAGGGTGGCTCTTCCGCTCCCGGACGACCTCTCAGCAGAAAATCCAGCCTCGTTGGCATGGTCGCTACCAAACCCGCTAATTCTGCCGTCAGCCTTCCCTGGGATGAGGGTCTGTACAACCAGTTGAAGGAGGACAACGACCGTGAGCTTCAAGAGGTCCAGAAGGAGGAGGATGACGCTGTTGAGCAAGCTGGCGACACTGAAGTCATGGCCGCTCAGGGCAAGCGAGCAGAGTTCTGGGCTCGTGTGGGAGACAAGGTATGTCTATCTTAAGAGCTATATGCTTCAGCAACACTCTGGATCCCCCCTGCTAATACTCCCTTAGGACAAGGCTATTGCCGCCTACGAGAGCCTCTTCGAAAAGACGGGTATCCTGGGCACCAAGATCGATCTCGTCCTTGCCATAATACGCATGGGCCTGTTCTATGGCGATAAGCCTCTGGTTAAGAAGCACGTCGAGCGCGCCAAGTCCCTCGTTGATACGGGCGGTGACTGGGATCGCCGCAACCGCCTCAAGGCCTACGAGGGCCTACACTTGCTCACCGTCCGCTCCTACAACCTCGCCGCACCGCTACTGCTCGACTCCCTTTCCACTTTTACCAGCTACGAGCTCTGCACCTACTCCAACCTCGTCGTCTACTCTGTTCTCGCTGGTTCCGTCTCCCTTAAACGAGTCGATTTCAAGTCCAAGGTTGTTGACGCACCCGAGATCAAGGCTATCCTTGGCGATGGTGAGGACAAGCTGCTCGCTCTCAGCGGCGCCCTCAGTGCCGGTCCAGGTGCCGATGACACTACCGGCACCAAGGCACCCAAGACGGCCACCGCCGCTGTGAACCTGACTACACTGGGCTCCAGCACTGAGCAACCGGAAGCTGAGATGGCCATTGACTTTAGCCCCCTTGCTTTACTTGTTAGCAGTCTGTATGCCGGCAACTACAAGACCTTCTTCCGATCCCTCGCCAATGTTGAGGAGCAGTTCCTTAACCAGGACCGCTACCTCCACGAGCACAAGAATTGGTTTATTCGGGAGATGCGACTCCGCGCCTACCAGCAGCTCTTGCAGAGCTACCGTGTTGTCGGCCTTGAGAGCATGGCTAATGACTTTGGTGTCACTGTTGACTTCCTTGACCGGTATGTTTCCTTGTTTTCCGCTTATATAAAATACGATCTAATTTTGATCTAATAGTGACCTCGCTCGCTTCATCGCTGCTGGCCGTATCCCCTGCACCATCGACCGCGTGACAGGCAAGGGCGTCATCGAGACCAACCGCCCCGACGACAAGAACAAGCAGTACCAGGACGTTGTGCGCCAGGGCGATCAGCTCATCACAAAGCTACAAAAGTACGGTCAAGCCGTGCGGCTGAGGGGTAGTGAGAGGGCATAAAGGAGGGTGTGCTTGGTAATATCATGTCTGCTAAGAGAGGCGAAGCAGTGGGGGAAGAAATGGAAAGAAGAGACGAAGCCCATGCCTTTACCTACTTGTTTGACTGTACGTTATGATATGGATTAGATAGGCCATTGCGGTAATAGATTTGCTGGGTTTCGGTGAGGAACAAAAATGGGCTGTTGTTGACCTTCGTTTATACACCGACGTGACGATTGTGGAGTTTGTGCATATGATGATGTTATGGAATTAAAAATTGATTTACCCCAGTCTCCATCTTTGGTACCTGCGCATGCATACAAGGGTAACATCGAAAGATCAGCTATAAGAGCACAAGGCACACGGGGGGATGTTACGGTATTCTTGTGATACTTAGGCTCGTGGTGTAAGTCAGCCTTAACACGTTACTTGATATATCAAAATGCTATATTCAAAAACTTCTTTCTATCCGATACCCAGTAAAGAGTGCGCTAAACTATGCAAATAAATCTCGTAGATGAAACCTGATATCCTTCTCTTCTTTTTCTCGTCTGACAAACTTCCGTGCTGCGTACGTCTCAAGCCACAGCACAAAGCCGAAGCTTCAGGTCCGGACCGCCGAGGCTCTTGTGGAGAATACCACCACATATCGGGCCGGCGACAACTGTAGCGGGGGACCTATTCACAACGACAACCCCCCCCGATCCTTGTTATTGCCCTACCGGTACTTGTCGAGGAACTCCTTGTGGAACTTGACGATGCTGCCGACCCACTCGGTACCGGGGGCGAGGAAGGTTGTTCGGAAGTGGAGAGTGTTCTCTTTCTGCCCGAAGCCGGAGCCGGGGACGACACAGATACCGGTGGACTCGAGGAGACGCATGCAGTAGAACTCATCAGGGCTTCGACCCTCCTTCTTGGCAGCTTCGGCGGCCTTCTCAGGGAGCTTGATGGTAGGGAAGAGGTACATGGAACCTTGAGGCTCTGCGCACTCGACTCCTTCCATCTGGGAGAAAGCTTTGTGGAGGGCAGTGGCACGTTCGCGTAGGCCGTTAAAGATACCATCATACTCCTTCTGGTAAAGCTCATATGAGGGCTCACCCTGCCTAGGAGGGTTGACCATCAACTCGACAATGCACTGGCCAATGACGGGGGCACAGAGCATGATGGAGATGAACTTGTAGATGTTGGCCTCGACCTCAGCGTCGAAGTTAACAAGCTCGAAGTAACCACCACGGTGACCACACTCACCAACCATACCCTTAGAAACACTGTGAAGAGAAGCAAGCTCAAGGCCATCAAACTTGCCAGGGTTCTCCTTCTGAAGGGTGCGTAGAACAGCCTTGAAGCTGTGGAACTTGCCAACAAAAACGTTTGTCTGGTAAACCTCATCGGCCATCACGACCAGGTTCTCCTTGTTGGCAAACTCGAGGACGGCGCGAATATCCTCCTCGGGGAGAGAGGAACCGGTAGGGTTGCCGGGGTTGATGATGACGATGCATCGGACGTCAATACCATCAGCCTTGGCCTTTTCGTAGGCAGTACGGATAGTCTCGACGTCGGTACCCCAGTTCTTGGACTCATCAAGGTAGTAGGGAACGGCCTTGGCTTCAAGAAGAGATAGGGTAGCAGTGTAGAGGGGGTACTGAGGAATAGGAATAAGGATGCCGGTATTAGGAGAGGCGCAGATGACGTTTAGAAGAGTGTTGACTCCAGAAGAGGCACCGGCGGACAAGTAGATGTGGGCGGGATCAGCAGGGAAGCCATCGCGACCTGAGAGGTGTTAGTAACACAACACAGCAAACGTGAACGCGCCAGGAGAACTCACGCTCAATGAACTTGGCAATGCTATCGCGGATAGCGGGAACACCAGTACTAGCACTATAAGCGCCGACGGAGCCAATCTTGCTTAGAAGAAACTTGGCGCGCTCGATGACATCAGTCTGGTAGCCAAAGTGCTTGGTGAGAGCCTCCTCATTCTGGAGAAGCACAGGGTTCTCAAGAAGACTGGCGACCTGGCGGAAGAAGGTGATGGGCTTCTGATCGAGCTGCTGAGGGTTGCCAATGTTTGCAGAAATAACCTCGCTAAATGGAAGATCGCTGGTGTCACCCTTTGCGATCTTGGCCCGGTACTCCTCTGACTTGACGGCAAGCTCACCACGAACAGCGTACTTGGCAGCGACGACGCGCTGGTTGATGTTGTCCGCGGTCAATCTCATTTTGGCGGATTGTGTAGAGAAAAATGAGGTAAACGAAGTGCAATGGTGATGGTGGGGGTTGAGAGTAGAAGTTTTTGGCGGGGTACACGTCGACGCAAGTACTAAGGGTCGCGGGGTAGACGTAGTTGTAATAGATTTACTCCAAGTATGGGGGCCTACTTTATATAGGTAAAAAAAGTCGAACGAGTTAGCAAATAAATCATCCAATATTCAGCTGAACCAGATTGCCAATGCTTGGGGGGCCTGAGCTTTGCGTCAAGGGGAATAATATCAGACCAGGATGAGAAACCCGGTGTGTATGAGAGAGATGAGGCGTGCACAGAGAGACAGAGCACAGAAAGAGATAAGGGAGGGGAGGGAGCATACACTAACTTAGAGTACGACACCAACACGATACTGTAAGTCGTGTAAGAGGATTGAGGGAGGGAGGAAGAAAGTGAACAAAATGAACGGGGATGAGGAGGACACAAGGGTGTATAAATAAACAAACTCAAGAAAAGAGAAGTTGCCCAAAGCTAATGTACGAAAGCTTATGGAGCATAAGGCAGCATAATAACCGAGGCAAGGAAAAGCAAAGCAAAGAAAGCAGACCAGAACATAGCAGAGTAGAGCAAAGCAAGTATCGGTAGAGCAGCAAAAGGCTAAGAAGTCCGCCTTTCACTACTTATCCACTCACACAACCGCATCGCCATCGCAACCGCATCCACGTCTGGGGGCGGATGGAGACCCGGGGTGGGTTGCGGGTGGATGCAGAAGAGCGTCTCCAGTCAAGCGACCAAACCCCAAAATCAGCGCATTTTGTGAGTGATTGCCTGACGGAAGGACATTGCATAGGTTGATCATGACGGGAAGACACTGGCACAGGTGCCGTAGCGTTATTTCCCTATGTACATATTGCCTCAGTCCAATCAAGGATAACACCCCTAGCTCGGGGAACGTGGAGAGCGTGGGTGGGCAGGATGGGGGAACAAGGGTGCTCCAAAAAACTTGTGGGCTTAAGATATGATGTCGTAAAATGGGGGATGGGATTTTGGGGATTTCCAGGTCCGGCTCCGGGACCCCGGGAGTCACAGACTCATCTGGAGCATGGCTGACCAAATGGCCAAACAGCTGAGGTGAGGGTAAATTGGATATCCTGGTCTTTGCTGTGCTCTGCTAAGCTCTACTTCGGCCACTTTTGTCCGACGAGACCTCGGAGGGGTCCCGAATCCAAGTCAGTCAGGGCTTTTCCGAGCTCGGAGCTATAACACCGCCTTTCGGCTCTTCGACGCAGCGCAAAACATTGCTCACGTAGCAGAGCAAGAAGTGGTTGAAAATGGAGCATGTGCGTATGTAATGGATTCAACCAGGAATGGGTCTTTGCGTAGCAAGAAGGCAGGGTAGGGCGCGTGCGGCAGCGCTAACATGTAAAGATCCAAGCCAACGTCTTGCCCGGTTGGAAACGGTGTATCGGCTCTCTGCTTCTGCGCTCTCTCTGCCTCCGCCTTGGCTTCTCTGTGACCTTTGAATATTCTCACAAGAGCATCTTGCTCTCATGATATGGGGACCGGACCGGCCATGCAAGCCGGCAGATGCAGAGTGAATGGTTGGTTGGGATTGGGTAGTATACGGGCAGCCGGCAATTCTCTCATCACCCACAATAAAAGCTCTTTCTGTCAAACGTACCTGAGATAGCGGGGCTTTGCTTGGAACTCGCCCAACGTTGACCGCTGATGGTGCCGTCGTTGATTTCGGCATCGATGGCCACCAATTTTGACGATATCGATGGTGGCTGATATCGTAGCGCCTGTCCGAGGCGGACCGACGACACGGAAGTGCGTCGTGCTAACATGCCGGGCAAGGTACCTTGATCCGGCCGGGCGTTGCGGAGGCGTGGAGCTGAGAGATACGGAACGGAAGCGGTAGTTCAATAGGCGACTCTGCGGCTCAAAATTCAAAATTCTAAAGTTGATAGAAAGAACCAAGCAAGAATCGAAAACCGAGAAGCGGGAGTTAAAGATAAGGGTCCAACAAAGCCAGGGCTAATTCGTTGCCTGGTTAGATTGTTATGGATATCAAACCCTTAGTCTTATCTTGTCTCGTCTCACTTACTGCCGTTGAGCTGAATGAAACTATGACTAGAACCTGTACATATATATGTATGTGTAGAGAAAACTAGTCACAAAAACGTAGTAGATCTGATGCTTCACAGAGATAGGTAGGTTTTCTCAACAAAGGAATGACCACGGCGGAACTCGGCGCGATGCGAAGGTAATGAAAAGAAAGAGGGGAAAGAAGAAGGATGTACGGATAATCTTGTTGGGGTTGTAAGTAGAAATCGAGTTGTTGCCAGCGGGAGGAAGGTCCCAGGAAGTGTGCCACGAGGCGCACTTATGTATTGTTGCTAACCTAGATGCTTATCTAGGTACCTAGCTCTGAGACAGCCTTTCCTTTTTATGATGATTTACCGCTTGCCGCCGCAGACTGTTGCCAGATAACTTATCGTACTGACATGCTGTGCAAAGGTCTGAAGTAATTCATTGGTCTCGGGCTGGCCCGATATCGGACAGAGACATGCAGCTTCTCATTGGCCAATCTCAACCTCTCGGCGAGTCTCTCACCGAAAGGCACGGCACTACGTTTCCCCGCATCCCGAGCAACGTCCGTTTACCTTATCCGTAAATTTCCTACATAGTATCATAGCGTCCGAGGTATAGCAAGATCCAAGCCATCTGATCCACGTCTATCATCATGGCAAAGAAGGGTATGCGCATCTTCATCAAGCCTATCCTGTGAACTCTTGCTGACCCAATTTCCCTCTTATAGCCAAGGCTCGTCTGGTGCATGTGCGCCTAATCTCCATGGCCATGACTGGCTTCTTCTACACCTTCAAGCGCCCAAGGACCGCCCCCATGATGAGCATGTTAAAATACGATCCCATCGGTACGATTAGAAGTGACTCGCCATCATTCGAACTAGCTAACAAATGGGTTGCAGTGCGCAAGAAGGTCTTGTTTCTTGAGTCTAAAAAGAGGAAATGAAAGACGCCCCAATCTCCTTCGACGATACTTTACCGATACAAGAAATTCGACAATCGAACCTCTTACACGAGCCAGAAACAGCTCGATTGCTAGCCGCTGCGACTTGTGCGCCCTGTAACACTATACGAAAGAGCATTGTTGGAGTTTGGGCCCTGGGATCCTCGCTCCTCGAGATGCGACTGCACATGTACAACACCAACCAAAATATTATCCTCACGGGATGGCTCACGACATGCCACCATAACAATCAATTGAAATCCTTCGATCTTGTTCAATCTGTGTTCACGAGCTATGTCTGCTTAGCGTACGCACGAATGATTAGGAGCAAATCGTTATTCTGGCCTCGTCCACAAATCGTCGCCTTTACATCGCCCAGAACCCCATCATGATTGATTTAACTCAGATGAAAATATTCTTAGCCTCTCTGCCAAAAGCCTGATGTGGATATGCATGATTAAATCTTGACCAGCCCAGTATCTTCAATACCTGATACTAGCATTCATCTGCTCTCCCATGTTTTCAGTTTTTTACTAGTCGGACCCTCAGTTAGACATTTTGATCGCGTGAATAAGTCTTTCGGACCACATGTCGTGCCCTACGCAGCTCTGGTATACGCACATCTTTCTGGGCCTCATGCTCAAGGGGATTTTGTGATTCTTCTGATTTGATTCGTTTTGGGACCGGGTCAGCATCCTCTGCTTCATCAACAGAAGTAATGCTGTGCTTCTTGCTCAATGTGGCATCAAGCTTACCATACGATGAGATCCCCTTTGTAAAATCCCCCACCGTAGGAAACTCCCAGATTTGGCGCTTCGGTCTCGGCTGAATCAAACCTGAGCGGATCTGCTCAACCACTTCTGGATTGATACAACCTGCGGTCGAGCCAACTTTGGCCATTACAGGCCTATTGTATTGGTTGTGATTCATCGGCGCTCTGACGGGCTCAGCCTCTTGCATCGAGGGGATTGTCAATCGTAGGATTGATCGCGGGATAGCGCCTTCTCTGCGTCTGGCTTGCTCTTGCGCAACTGATGGGGGAGGAGCTGGTGAAGAGGCTTCCAGTGCAGGACTGGCAACGACAACTTTACGGCGAAAGCGTTCTCCTTGGGAGTGGACGTCGAGAGTGGCAAGGTCACTGAGACTGGCCGAATACTTCGGCCCAGCACTTTGAGATCGGATTGATGCGAGAGATTCTTCTGATCGTCGTTCATCAAAATAAGCTAACTCGGTTTCAGCATTGCTTTTCTGTGGGTCATTGGGGCAGGTATTATGAGATTTGATATTTAGCTGTTCGTTAACCCAAATATGTTCCTTTCTCAGGTATGCGGCAGTAGACTGCATAATCTGGTTGAGATCAACCATTTTGTTGAACGCGGTGTTCAGGGTTTCCACACGAGGTGCACGCTCGCTCATACCCTCTAGCTGGCTCTTCAATGTCTCAATGGCCTTGAGATCTTGGTGTTGTCGCATGCAGAGTTCGTTGTTTGTCCCCGAGTCTCCCTCCAATCTGGCGAGTTGTTCCATCAGAGCACAAGTCTTCTTGCGTTCCTCGACCAGTGTTTCATGTAATAGTTGAGACCCTGGCTCAGCAGACGATATTCTTTCAAGTTGCAGCTTGACTTGATGAAGCTGTGCTTCAACTGTATTATGGAGAGCTTCGGACTTTCGGACGTCCGCCTTAGACGTGGTTCTCTCCTCCTGGAACTGCTTCTCAAGAGTAATTCTGATTTCCTTGAAAGCCTTTTGTAAATACTCTTTGGCTTGTCCATCGTTCTCAAGCATAGTAGTCCTCATGCCCTCGAGCTTCTCGGCCCATTCTCCAGAGACCTGGCGCAACGTTTCTTCGAGTTCTTTAATCTTCAATTCTCGGTCTTTAAGCTGATTAAGCACCTGGTTGCTGAACTGACTCGAGAGGTCTTCTTGCCAGGCCGAATGGGATCTGGCAATATTGGCCAAGTGTCTTTTTGTTTCGTCGCAGGCCTTACTGGTTTCGAAGGTTCTGGTAGAAATGTCGCCTAGATGTTCGATAAGAATTTGGCGAGTATCTTCACGCCATTGTCTGTCTTGAGATTGAAAGTCATGCTGTTCGACCATATGATCATGCAGCTTCTTGAAGTGGCTCTGAATGGTGTCTCGAATGCATGAGGCTGATTGTTCTGCTTTTACCTGGAACGAGACTACGTTATGGATTTCTGACAACATGCTAGAACACTTAGTGCTTGCAATGTACTTGAACGAGAGGAGTTCATACCGGGAAATAACATTAGCCTCCAAATTATTCACCATTGACTCGACCTTTTCCTTTGTAAGTTGGCTCTCGGTATAGGAGTTCAAGTGATCGGTCATGAAATCGAGTCTGAGAAACCATTAGCAAGATCGAATAATACCATATATAACTTACTTTGCTGAAAGACAGTCCGTCATATTGTCCTGCTTTTCAGTCCAATTATTACGCCTCTTATTGTCATCTTTCAATGAATGAAGATCAGATTGGAGGCCTTTTACCATCCCCAACAGAGCTGATTCCGTTTCGAGTCGAGCATGGAGCTCTGCCGTTGAATCTCTCTGACGATCAAGTTCCCGCTGTTGATGCTCGAGCTTGGTCTTTAGCTCTGAGATTGTGTAGTTTTCTGTGTGACATGATCAGCCATGGCCTGTAAGTATTAGGAACAGGGTCCTTACTCTGTTGACTCTCTTGCTCCGCCTCAGCTCGATATCTTTCTATGCAGCTCTTGAGCTCTTCCCGTTTCTTTTGGCTGGCTTCCAGCGCTTGCTCTACTGCTTTAGCGTCGGCAGTACGGCTATTTTTCTCCTTCTGTAGCTCTTTATCCGTTTCATCGTAAAGATTACGAGCCCGTGAGAAAAGATCCTGCTGTTCTGCGATAGCCTCGTTCAATCTGGCTCGATTCTTGCGATATTTCTCGTGAATGGCTGTTGCATTCTTTTGAGATTTGTCTAAATCCAAACGTAGAGACTTGACTTCATCATGCAATCTTTGGGATTCTTTCTCCGCACAAGAAACTTCTTCTTGAAATTTCTTGCAACGAGCCTCTGACTCTTGAATCAAGGAGTCTCTTTCAGATACGTCTTTCCTTGCCTTATCCAAAGCCTCCTCTGCATAATGTACCTCATTCTCAAGGCGTGCAATCTCTCGGTTGGCCTCATCACGTTCAATCTCGGCGATCTGAATACATTCATTCCAGTTTTGAGCCATGTTCTGCATGGCAATCTTCTTTCGTTCAGGATCTCCCTTTAGCCTAGATCGATTTTTGCCCATAGAAGAGCGCTTCCGGGAGATGTTGCTGGCCCTGGATTGCGAGCGATCGCGATTTCTGGCCCGTTCTTCAGTATAACCAAGCTTTGAAGTGTGTTGACTTGACTTGTGGGTACGGAAACTGTAGCCACGGCTTCTCATGGTTTTTGGAGTCTGTGGAGCAGGTCTCTCCAGGTCGCCGCATGCACTGGAGGGCGATGTATGATTCTGGCTCTGATGAGCACGAACAACATGTGGAAGTGGCAGCTTCAAATCCTCCAATCGACGTTCTGGTTGTAGGATGTTAGTAGCTGTACACTCGAATGGAATGGACTAAACTTACCATTCCTCTGTGCCTGAAAGGATGGAAATTTCTCCTTGTTTGATCTATGCTGGGAGCCTTTGGCGTTGTCAACTACCCCAATACACGATGGAGCACTTGGCGAAGATTCGAGTTTGGCTGATGGGGCTTTGATAGCAGTCCGAGGGAGCAGGTCAGCGTGAGAGAGTTCTGAGCTGCCGGCATGTGTGACGGAAAGGGCAACGTTCTTCGGCTCAATAGGAGCTTTTCTAGGCGATGAAGTTTGAATGCCAAAGTCATCATGATTGGGCGGTCCAGAGAAGTTTTCGAGATGTAAAGCAGGAGAGCTTCCGGATGAAGAATGGCTTCCACTTAGCCCAAGCTCAGGTAGGTCCAAGGGTGCTGCAGCCCGAGGGGCTTGAAAAACAGGATCATATCGTGGGCTCGGTGGAGGGTGTCGAGGAAGAGTCTCATTTGGTTTGGAAAAGAATCGAGAAGAATCTGCGGCTTGAGACTGCTCAGGCTTTGGTCGTCGAGAGAACTGGCCAGGGCGAGGTGGCTGCTTTTCACCAAAGCAGAAGCCTTCAGACATGGTCGACATGGAGACTTCATCTTTAGGCAGGGTGAACCGTTTAACTTGTAGTTGAGTTGGAATTGATTTTGAAATAGCTTCAGAATTTGGGATAACGGAGCCTAGCTTATCAAAGTCCCTTTCATCTTCAAGCTGCCCAAATGAGGCCAAGCTGCTGCCTCTGCTCGATGGATCTCGAGGTCTAGATCCTGGCGAGGCTGCCATCAGCCAGTTGAGTAGCCGGTAGGCTTGAGATATTGGCGATTTCAAGATATTGCGACTCAATATAGGGAGAGGAAAAGACTGTGGCTTGTGACAAGGAAATGATGATGGGGGGAGGCCAAGTTTTGAAATAGTTGGAAGAAAAGCCGTCCTTCCTATCGTGGATCGTACGAATAATGTACCTTCCATCAAAGGAGTCGATCTGTAAAACTTCCGAGATACGACCCGCATACCGGATGTTTCTGCAATTTGTATGTTGAAGTTATGGAGAAAGGTGCGACTTCCTTATATGTGTCGTTCAATGCCTAAGAAACAGTAGTTCATGCCGAATAACACCAGATACCTAGGCACTATAGGCAGTTGCTTCAAGGCTTTTTGCCCTACCTTCCATATGTTGAACTTGTATTCCGAAGAGGCAGGCTCAGGCGGAAGATCTGAATAAGGTAGTGAATTTAACTTGGCATCTATGAATGACTTCCATTATAACGATGTGAATTCCTCTCTATCAGGTGCCCGGTGCCTGCATGAATCCATTTGTTTAGGTATTGCTCCGATATTGTCAATACGCTCCCGTGCTACTGTCATGAGTCCAATTTATGTAGTGCGAGCCGCTTCTTTTGTAGCACAGTATCGAGGACCTTTGTGCCATGAACGCTCTTGGTTGATACTGTTTACCTTTGACAGCAATCCATGTTTTAGAGCTTTTCTTGATATTGTGATATGCTGCAGGTTGGTTGATATTGATCTACCATTTCTTATAAAGACAACGGCGTGGGGTTCATTGTCCACCTCCAAATACAGCTTTGCTGACAGCCACATCCTCCTTGACTCGACCTCAACATAGAACTTTGGCGCCCATACTTGCTTCAGGACTATGTCATACCGCATTGCCACGTTTCCTCGCCTAGAAAAAGATTTCTTCCAAAGCGGTTATCATGAAATCGGAGCAGGTCAACGTCTCATCGCCCAGACAAAACCCTAACAACCAGATCAACACCATGACGATAAATGCATACCAAGAGCTAAAAACGACCCCTGGCGCTTCGCGAGATGGATGGATGCGAAAATGCACAGGCCACCGCTACTTTCTCATCATGAATATCCCAGCCGCCGCTTTCAAAGACCCAACATCACTATGAAACCCATCTCCAACGCCCACATGCAGTACGACTTAATTCCTAGACTAAGACATCGCAGAGCCAATCCAGCGGCTCATCACTGTGAAAATATTATGTTAGGCACGAAAATGTCCCTGCATTAATCACCCTTTGGCGCGTGACGACCAACAAGCGATGAGGCTTGTCGGAGTGCCTAGACGGCGTCTCATTGGTGGGACCCCTGTTTGAGGCTTTGCCGCTCGGCGCTTCGAGCACAACCAACACCAATCACAGGGATGAGTGCAGTTATATCGCGGTATCTCAAGTCTCGACCCTGTGATGAGGATCCAATAACGATTCGTCTTGACTATTACAGCAAGTTAGCAGCAAAGTCGGTATCAAGGGGTGACTGGACTAGATACTACGCATGTGGGGGATAAAGAAACAGAGATCCATAAGATGTAAATACAAGTGCATGTCCTCGTAATGTGGGCAGTTCTTTTGAGAAAGTCTATTCCTTTCATTTCAAATACATGGTGTTGTTACTGTCTTTCACTTCCTAGGTTCTGCGAACCTTCTTCTCAGTCAAGCCCAAACACTATTCAACATAATGTCTTCAACAGCCAACCCTTTCCCGCTGGCTTCGGAGTATTATGAGGACACAGCACCCAATGCCGACGCTGGAACTGAGGCTGGTGCTTCTGGTGATAGCTCAGGCAACTCCGTCTCCCTGTCCCAAGGCGGCATGATTGCCATTATCGTCGTTGTCGTTGTCGTCAGTCTGATTGGCAGTATGTATTTTCCCTTCATGAACGCCTTACATACACTGACCCGTTCTAGTTTCCACAGCCATTCTTTTCTTCCTTGCAAAGAGGCGTGAATGGACGATGAGAGAGACAATCAGAAAATCAGCTCGCAAGGTTGTTACTGCTCTCACACCTCGGAGAACAGAGTTTCCTTCTTCAGTCAAGGACGGACCAGGACCATCGACTCGTCACCGCACACGAATTGACGATGATGTCCCCCCAACACCAAGAATTCGGCCTGAAGATCTTGAGAAGGGTTTGGCCCAAGCAAAAGCAAAGCGAAAAGAGAAGAAGTGGCTAAGGAAGTAAGAACCAGTGTAGAGTTGGGGGATGGCGTCTCAAAGGGGTGTGAAGCTGGCAGTCACAGTGGCTGGCAATGGGCCACACATGTTTCTGACATATCGATCAACACATTGTTAATGGTTGTGGTCTCAGAGTGGTGTTTCCAACGGACAGGATCCGGGTATCATCCAGTGTATAAATAGTAACCCTCCACGCATGGGCTGTCTCATCTTTTCTCCAGGAAGCGAGCAATAACGCCTATGCTATTTTTGATAATGAATTCCAAGCGCCTGATTTTCCTTCTTCATTTTTATATCCGCCTAAATGTGTTGCCGCTGGCACTTCGTCGAGCCGCGCCAGATCGCTTCTCGCGAGGTGCAGCAGGGAGCTCCTCCTCTCGTTGCTTCTGCTTCTTCCTTGACTCCGGAACAAATGATACTTGTCGTTCGCCAACAACCTCTCCACGGGCCTTATTGAAACGGCCTGATTTCTGTTGTCTTGAACCCAGAGCCGTGTCCCTGACGGCCCGCCCCTGGTTGCTTGTTGATGATACACGCATCTCAACGTCATCCTTGGACTTTTTCCTTGGTACCGGAGCCGTGGTTTGCCCCATATCATCATCGCTAGACTCATCATCGTCGGAATCCTTGCCTTGATAACGAGTAGGGGCTTTGGAATCGACGGGTTGGTCCACCACTGTGCTTGGGTTGAGGGCGCGGAACTCTCCAGTGGTCTCATCGACCTGGAAGGCTTCATCCTCGAACATTTTGCTGAATCGAGAGTCACCCAGAACACCGACCTTGGTATCGACCTCTTCTCTGTTCTCCTGCTTCTTAAGGATCTTGTCCACCATCTTCTGGTTAACCTTGACCTTCTTGGTGCCTCTGATTCTGCTTGCGCGCTCCTTCTCAACCTTATCCTTGATGCGCTTCGTCCTCTCTTCCTCCCAGACATACGGGTTGGCAATCAACCTAGCCTGCTCGTATAGCTTGGAAGCCACAAAGTATCCATGCATATATGGTCGGAGTAAGTTGGTCTTTCCAATCAGATGAGACAAGCTCAGTTGCTTCAGTTCGGGTAGTGTCAAGAACTTGTAGTTGTCGTAGGTTTCGGTGTGCACCTCTTCAGCCATCTCTTCGACCATGTTGTCCAAGAACGAGCACCATTTGGGCGCGGGGCCGAGTTGAGGAATGAAAAATGCGTGCTGTTGCTTGCCTTCGTTGGCTGTCATAACCATACCAGTGTTCTTGCACCAAGCGACGTCGTTGATATCCACGATAGGCTCCACGGACGTCCAAGGATCTCCAGTCTGTTCATCCCACAGCTTGATGATGCGTTTATCGGCGGACAGGATCTTCTTTTCTTGAGATGCAGTCGTCATGTGTATGAGCTTCTGCACAGGGAAACCGTAGCCTTGATCCTTCTTCATAAGAGGTACAGGTCGTCGTAAGTCAAAGATTTGCATCATGCCACTGGACGAGCCAGTAACGATGGACAGTCCTGAAGGGCTAAAGTCAAGGGCAGTGACCTCGCCTTCGTGGCCACCCAACAAGGCAATTCTAGACTTGGAGCGAGGATCCCAAAACTCGACGGTACCTATCGAAGTTCCAAAGGCAAGCAAATTGTGGGTGTTCTCGGCGATCGCAGCGGTGTTGACGCTGCCAACTCCAATGCCTCCTTGCAAACCACCGCCTGTCAACTCATCGTCACCGCCAACATCGACCTGATACGACTTCATAAAGCGTCCTAACTCAAGGTTCATGCGGAAAACTTCACCCTTACCATCGGCATCTAGACCAACGGCTGGTACAAGAGCCTCGGTAGACTGGCGGTCGTAGACAAGGGCCCGACCGTATCTAGGAAGACGGACTTCGTAGTGACAGCCCATGGGGGTGTGAAACTCGAGGCGGCGATCGGTTTGAAGGTGAATAGACTTGGAGTAATCGGACGAGAGAAGTTCAAATGAGTGGTTGAGGGAGTTGGTGTGGCGGGCGAAGGAAAGCGACAGCTGAGGTAGGTTATGAACATGAATCTGCGGCTTATATGTGCCGGTGCTCATGATCCAGTCGCCATCCTCGCTGACACGAATGCAGTTACTAGCCTCCTCGAATTCAAAATCTTGCAGAAGCTCGACACGATTCTGGTATTCGACATCGTCCTTCAGACTTCGCTTCCTGCGTCGCGCAAGCCAGTCGGGAAGAGGTCGTGCTGTAGATGCACCCGAGATTGTGTATACGGGAACGGTTCCCGGGTTGGAAAGCTTCATGACGATGGTGTTGCAAGCAATCCGCAGGAACAAAAGCTTTGATGTTGTGTAGAACGCAACATGCAAGTTTTGCGATTCAGCGGATGCGACCAGTGACTTGGGAAAAAAACCAAGGTGAAGAAAAACAGAGCCCCACTTTGACCGGTGAATCAGGTGAACGATCTCGGTGAAGAAGGTTTCCTAGCTGCCCGAGCTCTTATGTCCCTGATAAACCCGGCCAGCAAACGCTGGGTCCTTCCCGGGCTAACATTCCACTCAAAATCCCCTAAATCCTCCCGATCACCCCCCCGAGTTAATGCGGAAAGACCCCCATCCCAGCTAAGGCCCTGGCTCTCCTGCGCGACAGCCTCCACTGAATTTCCATCACCGCCAACGCCTCCGTTCGCGACAGACATCATCAAATGTCAGTTTAGGCCACATCATCGCTAAACCGTTCTATATGCTAAGACGACACAGCATAGACCTAATGGTTCAGTCCTTCCCCTAGAACATTTCATTTCGAACAAGTATCTCGACAAATCAGTGACTATAGCTCTCCGTGGCGCTATCCCGAGCTACTCGCTCGGCCCAACTGTCTCGCTCGTTGAGATGGAGTCCGGCGAGTCGGCTGCTCCAACAATAACTATTTCGACGACAGTATTTCGAGGATCTTTGCGCTAGCTTACAACTCGAGTGCCTTAACAGTAACAGCCTCAAGCGTCAGGCCCTTGAAGGCTTGCGCCTCGCCGTAGTACGCCGTTGCCGCAAATACGGCTGCGACTTCGGGGCGGCGAGGAAGTTATCGCAATGGAGACCAGCGAATATGAGACGAATACTTTGTCGATAGTGAGTTTAAAAAGCTCTATGGAGCTTCCAATATTCTGACTTTTGCACCTTATAGAACAACATCGCGTCCATCGCTTTTCGCATCTACGAACCATCTTCCGACCAATCACATAACTTCCAATCAACCGCCCTCGAGATTCAAAGTACCCTTCGCGATCAGGGAAAACTCGTATCGTATGATCCTGATCGAGTAGGAATATGGATATTTCAGATCTCCAGCAAAGATGGAGCAAACAAGACTGTTAATTTTGCTCCGGGTGCCAGCTTTGAAGCTTGCGGCTATACTCTTGGAATGGTAGAGGAGGGTACACTCGAGCCTGTCGCCTTGCAAAAAAGTCGCATCTCGGGAAACACGACTCAGAATGCCCCGAAAAATACTGCGTCGACTTCTTCAGCAGAAGCAAATCAACGTAACTTGTTGATATCACCAACACAGACCGCAGGAGGGGGGTTGGCAGAAGGGGGTTCTCAATCTTCAGCTCAACCCGGCGAACCTAGGACGACACAACCAGTACCCAAGATAATTTACGAGCAATTTATTATCGCAGTTCTTTCCTCAGTATCGTTCGCGTTCTGCAGCCAGTCTACAGCGGTCCCTCTCAACTACAGGACGATATTGATCCCGTCATTGCAAGCAAATGCGAATGAACACGAACGAGGTTCTTTGCCAGCGGAACCCGTTATTGGTACATTCAAGACTTATCTCACAACCACAGGTTCTCTCGTTGTCAGCCTTTATTTTTCTCACTGCAGGAATCTGACATCGGTGGAGGATATTGTTGCTGAGGATTCTATTTCGCCAACCAGTTCGATTCTAGCCGCTCCTTATGGAGTTCTCGCAACGAAGCAGAACTTCATCAATGGGGAAAACACTATAGGAGCGGATCGAAGCCTTGCTCAAACACCAAACACGCAAGCTTTGAGCGTCAGAAGCGTTGCAGACACCCACGATTCGCTTTGGAAACATTCATGCCTCAAGGCACTGGAGTATTGCGGACTCGAGCCATCCAGTTTCAAAGCAAGCTCTTGGGTTAACCTCCTCATCTCTAAACCTGTTCCTCAAGATTTAGACAGCGATGTGAAGCGAACACGTGCAACTGTTCCATGGCCAGGAGTTCTCTGCTTCCGGAAGAAGCCCTTGGAGGTGTCAACGACCCATCGCATGGGAGGCACTATGCTGAGTGGCCATGAGGAATGCCATGACCCTCTGGGCGATGCCCGCGGATGGTTTGCGACTGCTTCTGAGCGGGAAGAGAGGATCTCTAAACGCAAAGCTGAGCGGGCGCTTGCCGTCTCTAAAGAGGTCAATGGCATTAACCCTCAAGCTCAAAATCTCAATGGGCAGTCTCCTTTAGCAGCACGACGACCCAGCACTGCTGCTGCTGGTGTCATGTACCCAACGCCCCCCGATGCAATTCAACAACATCCTGGCGTTACTCCTTCTATTGACGGGACGATCTCAAGTCCTAATAACCCGCCTCCTGCTCTTGCAGTCGTCGACGCCGATATCACTATGCCAACAGCGACACCGATGGCGGACACCGATAACGATGTGTGGGAAGGTAATCACGAACAAAAAAGGGATCGAAGCGATAGCAACCTCCTCGGTGATCCAGAGAGCATGATTAATGACATGGGCGAAGATGTTTTTGGAGAACACGACGTAACAGAAGATGACTTCAACTTTTTTGATGGCCCTGACGGCAACGACTTGGATATCGATATGACCGATTTACAACCAACCCCTCTTCCACCTCCACCTCAAACAATGCCTCCACCAGTGGTATCACAACCGGAACCTCAGAAGACTATGGAACCACAGCCCGATGCCAAACCAAAACCTAAATTCAACGACTCGGTGTTTGCCAAGCCAGAACTGAAACATGCTAGAAGTTCGCTCAACGATGAGACTAACCAGCGTAAAATAACCGAGCGACCCATTTCCATGAAGCGAGGAGGAAGCCCGTTTGACCCTGCAACGGTCTTCAAGCGTGTTCGAGCGTCGCTGGTTAGCCCTACACGAGAGTACCACGCTTTTCAACCGCCTCGAAGGAAGAGCAGTATCTTTGAAAAAGTTGAATTCGACCCCAAGATTCCTTTGATTAACAAAAAGTACGAGCAGGGAGGTGCTTTTGACTTTTCAAAAGATCAGAGCCGCGAAGAACCAAGGCGTGGTGCTTATGCTCTTTCTCGAGATGAGTATCTTGAACATCAAGGGAAACTAAAACCTAATTCAAAGCCGCTTCCCGTCGGCTCCTTGCTCAGGAGCTTGACTGGCGTTGATGGATCTACTAGTCATGCAAGCCCTCCAAGATTGAACGGCAACATTTCTGCTTCAGAAGACAGCGACCTTGAGTCAGATGGGGATGACATGAGCTCAATCTCTGGCGGCCCTGTGTCACCTATTAAGTCCAGTGTGAAGCGGACATTCGTGGACGATGATGCTCTCTCACAAGCTACGACCACAAGAGAAGCAGAACTGGGAGAGGATGCCACCGACGAACAGCTTGCAATTGAGCTGCCAAAGTTATCCAAGACAGAGTCTCCAGAGTTGTTGCTTCATCGTTTCTTCTCAGACCCAGAGCCTCTCCACGTGGACGTAGGGCTTTCCAACCAGGAATTTGTCGAAGTTGCGCAAATCATTACTGAGCAGGCTGCAACTGGACGTCTTGAAATCGGTCTTGACCACAAGAGTGAATCGTCAGTTTCGCTTGATACCATGAGAGGTCATGTACTCGACATTGCTCGCACCTCACTTCAACTTCTTCACAACACAGTCCCCTCCAGTCTGGGCACTGCTACAGCAGTGCGGTTGAAGGAGTTACTCGAAATCCAAGATATTCCGCTTGTAGGACAGCCAAGTCGTTTTCAGCCCCGACCAATTCCAGGCAGAGATTCCAATGCAGAACAATTGCGGGCTAACAATCTATATCAAATTCCCGTACCTCATTTAGAAGTTCGCAGATCAGAGACGAAGCTATCTGTGCTTCCATCATCAGTATCCTTTTGGGAGAGTCTCGGACTGGCACCTTCGTGGGGCACAAAAGACATCACTGCACTTTGCATCTTTCCAGGCTGGAAGGGGATGGCGGACCACGTGAGGAGTTTTGTCAGCCGCTTGAAGAGCGTGTACGAATCACTAAAACTTGGGACGATGAACAACTTGGTCCTACCCGGAGACTGGGACGACGGCGTTTTGCCATATGAGGTTGATAGGATCTCGACCTCGCCTGACGCAACTGTTACTGGCCACGGGTCTGCCCTTGTGGAGAGCATGGAAGTGCTCCGGAGTTCTCTATCAGAGTGGAAGTCCAAGGACCAGAATCTTGTCATTTACTTTGTCTACTCACCCGACAATCCGGCCTCTATCATCGAGGCTTGCACCGCTTTCTACCGCTGCTTCAATGAGTATCGCGATCATCTGGCAGCGCGTCGAGAGTCCCCGCAAAACGAGTTGGTGTTGCAACTCGTCTCCTCAGACTTGATTTCGTCTACAACATCACTTGTTATCCCGACTCCTGCGGAGATGATCAAACTCTGTATAGAGACATACGACAGATGTATCTTGTTCTTGGATGCCGAGTTTGGGGGCCCTACTCCTGCCCCAGCAATCATGCTTGAGCAGCCTCCGCCTCGAATGATCGACTTCAAGCTCACAAGCTCGCCTTCTCAATCCCTTATGCATGAGAATTCTTGTCTTCATGTTGGCTACGCTGAAAGCCTTGATGGTCGGTGGATCACAGCTGCATGGACCGACAACCGTGGACAACGCCAAGCGACTACATCTTACTCAATTACTAGGAACAGAACTCCCGACCGTTCGATGTCCCATAACAAAGCAGCCATTATAGCTGAGATTTGGGCGACGACTTTGGCCATGATATCGATCTGGAAAGTCCACTGGCGGGTGATTATTACCAAGTCAGGGCCCATGGAACAGAAAGAGATTGAGTGGTGGCAAGCAGCCTCAACGCTCGATGATAGATACTCGTTTACCATGGTCTTGATGTCGGTTGATACCAACCCATCTCTACAGCTCGTACCGCCGGTCATCAAGATTCCCCATGCAGCCACTTCGGCATTCTACTCAACACCAGTGTCCACGCCCCAGGCTAATATCGTTTCGCCGGAGCAGACAACCACTCCAGCTACCCCAATGCGGGATGCCAGCACTTTGGCTGCTACACCTGGTGCCGAGAGCGTTGCAGAAGCAGATGCTGACTCTTTTCTCATTGATGCTACAGACCAGACTTGGGGCGCCGTCGTCGGGCACAGACTTGGTAACTCTACTACGCTGCTAGAGGTGCGACCCGCGCTCGCCAGCGGATACTTGATCAAACGAACGGGGACAAAACTTGAAGAACCACCGGTTGTGATGGAGGTCAACCTTGTACATACGGAGGCCACTCCTCGCGCGTATGAGCCTCTTTTGAGGGAAATGCTGTGTTATTTCAGGAATCTCGGAACTCTGGCTAGGGCCAGAGGTGTTGTGGATCGGGAAATGGACGTTCGACCCTGGCATATTGCTGCGGCTGAAAAGGGCGTACGAGCGCTGCATCTATTGTTATGATACAGATACAAATAGGCATTGGGAGGCGTCGTCATCGATAGTGGGCGTGTTGGTTTGTTGGTGTATGGCGTTCTTTACTTTGTGGTGCATATGTTACGGTTGGATAGTCATGATGCAAACCCTAGCTTCGTGCTATCTCGAGATTCTTTTAAATCATCTTGTTCTGTCACGAAGTATACTATCATTATTATGTGACATATAAAGCCCGTCTAATACACTCGCCCCCGTCCAGATGTCTAAATAACCGCTTTCTATCCCGACTAGTTAGAGCAGCCCACGTTTGAATAAGTCTTGCAACAGTCGCACCGACCATGTAAAAGAACAATGTCTGAGCACTCCTTGCTATCATACCACATCCGGCACAGTCTATCATGCCCCCCGAGGCTGTTGCTGCTCAGCTTTCGATTCTCACTTGATCACCCGGTCAGGGCGTTTCTTACATTCGTCGATTGTTACTATGAAAAGGTTTCTGGGAACCAGTCCATCTCATCCAGTCCGCTCCGCCCTCGTCGACGCCAGCGTTCTCTTTGAGTATCCCATATCCAGTAGCGGTGCCCTGGGTGTGTTTCAAAGTCACTTAGCTGAGAGTTGTTGGTCATGTACTCTCTTTGCTCTCCCCACAGCGCACCTTGCGCATCTTGTTGACGAGCCTGTGTGGTATGGTCGCCTACGAGAGACCACTCATATGCGGAGGAACCGGCTTGTGATGTTTGCGACCCAACTTGCGATATTGATGTCAAAGCTTCGCAGGCATCATATTCACTGGCGCCGTTTGGACTATCCAAATAAGAAGGTTGCCGTAAAGGAACAATATGACAGTTGCCGTTCTCACTGGAGATGGCAGACCAGTTGCATTCCGAACCAGCATCAAACGCATCATCGAAAGTAGAACTATGCAAGGACTCGAAACTAGCCTTCATCGGATTCTCGATCTCTTCTAGCTCTGAATCTGCAGTGTTATTATAGGAAAGAAGAGAAGGGGTTTCGCGAGATTCTATGCCACGAGGTGACTTCCGTTGATACATGTTCACGAGAGATATAAATGTCTCCAGGGATTGTTGATTGGCAGGCGAAACTCCTTGTTTCTCGAAGTATTCTCTGCTGTATGAGTTAGCAAGATCTATCTCGACAGGGGGAGGCATGCGAGTCTTGCCTAAGAGGCTGGCTTTCCTGCAAAGAGTGAGTTGGCAAAGACAATGCCTGTGGATGAGTAAGCTGAACACTTTGATATAGTTCGTTTGTGTCACTTCCTAGAATGAGGTCCTGTTCGAGGCCAGGGACAACCTGAACTTGACTAGTTTCGAGACCGTGGTTGGACCCAGAGAAACTCCAAGAGATTCCTACCGCAGATGGGAATTGTTCCGCCTTCGTTCCTAGCAACTTTTCTGCAAACTTGCTGGAAATGAGGCCATTCTCTCCCCTACCGTACAGAAGAACAGTGATGTGAATCGGGCTATGAGAGCCGTGCTGTTGTTTGGACGGATTGATATGATTTAGATGGTTGACAGGGAGTGGCCAACACTTTGTTATAACGACTAGATGAGTATCATAGGGCATTTCTCCGTATGTACTATACTCGAATCGTCAATACTGGACTTATATAAAGGAAGTTTACATACAAAAATTCAGATATGAGTAGAAAGTCAATGCAGGCGCTCCGGGTTCGCTTGAAGCGTCGGATGAAAAATAGGGAGGGATAGGCTGCCAGACTTGTAGGTAATGCCCTTCGCCTTGTTTGATTGAGGCTCAATAATCGAGTACATGATGATAAGGCAACCGGCCGAGGTCAATAATTTACGATGTAATTGACCGGGCTTTTTAAGTTAAAAAAAGGGGGCATAGTCAAACAGGCCATGTCTAGGGTCCCTTGCGTATGCGACCGCCCTATAATGGAAGATGTCCACATGAGCAGAGTTTTTTTACTGTGATTATTACATTGACGCTGTGCTTCTCAATATGGAAGTAGTTCGATACGGCTGAGATGACTTCGAGTGAGAAAAGGCTGAGGGGGGGATTCCATTGAGACATGCCACGTAGGTCGACACCCACTTCTCAGTTATCACACTTGATCACACGCTTATCACATCAACCTGCATGACGCTATAGAAAGTGGAATTTACAAATTCGAGGAGCTCGAGTCAAGGAGTTTCTATCGATAGTCGATGCACGTACATCACCTGGTCGAGATCAATTGTAGTTGACTAGGGTCTAACAACCCTTGGTTTCGACGACTACAATTACACTCGACAATAGAGACCACCTTGGCCTATAGGACAACTCTGTAGCTTCTTACTTCTCTTGTTTCTGTCCTGAACCATCATCTGACGTCTGCTTATTCCTTAACGCGATATCAATAAACCCCGCGTTGCGAGAACAACCTCAGCCCAGCCCAGTCCAGCCCAACCATGATGGAATCCCAGTTCCCAAAGCAGATGACTGCATAGGAGGGTAGTTTGAAAAAGCCTCGGCTCCCTCACAAGGTTGAGAAAAGACATGCCGTGCTATCTTGAGCAATACAACGGATAGGTGTGACTGTTCTCTAGATGAGTTTTGTTGTTATTCTTCCTCTGATATTATGTAAATTAGTTACCATGTCGTAAACAAAGTTGGGCATCGATGTTGCAGTTGCGGCTCTGCTCTATAGTAAGTTAGTTCATAAGTTTCATGCCGTAACTATTATACATGAGGGATGGCACTGGACTCTCGCCCGCTCAGCCTGACATTTATGTTTAAGTCTGGCACGTTGGTAGGCCTACTAGTTAAGCCAAACCTGATAATCCTGTCGATACTTGAATGCGGTAGGTCTCTTCGTTGCCCGACTAACTTCTACCGCCCTGCTTATTAGACATCAAACATCGACAGCCTGAATTCTTCAGGTGATCATGAAGAAATGTCTTGATCCGAGAAGGTCTTCACGAAAGAACAAATGCAAAGACTTAATTGACGAGAAACTATACGAAGCCATAGCACGCAACCGCTCTAAAGGAAAACAGAAAGATCATCCAAGTTCATCAGCCAATCGACAAACAACACTTCTCCGTACCCCAATAAGACTCCCGCCGCAGACTGCTGGTCCTGGAACTATCCCCATACCACGTAATCGACGATCTGGCTCTTCTACATCCACTTTGAGAAGTTCTGTTTCCAGGAGTACGACGCGGAATCGAGGGCTTCATCCTGAAGCTTACAATACCCCAAATCGGCCGCCTGAGGTCGTTATCGAGCCAGACGATGAAATCCAAAACTCTACCCAAGTTAGCTACAACACTTCTTTTACTCTGAGCTTCCCCTCGGGAGCGTCTTCGAACGCAGTGGTAGAAGAGGATAACCAAGGTCTAGCTTCTAGCTTTGCTAACATGGCCACGGATACGGGACTGTCGAACCTTGAAGACGGAAAGGTAATGCCGACACCAAACCTGAATGTATCTTGGACTGAAATGCGGTTGGTATACTTGGACCCTTCCCTGTCAGCAAGCATACTAATCCTGCTGGAAGTGGCGTCACAGACGCTGCGTTTGACCAAGGAGCTACACACCCGGAATCTATTCAAGACTTGGGTATCGTCGTCGATCTTCCTCTTGCTAGGACCATGTCACCGGAACAACTCAGGGAGCACCGTCGAGAGGTGACCCGCATTATTGAGCAAAGAGCATTGCCATCCACGCTTGGCTCAACCTCTAAGCAACATCTCGTTAAGGCGACTTGTGATAACGGGTACCAATACCGTACAACTGTTCGATTCGACGTTGGTTTGGAGTTCAACTTTATTCCCCAAGCTCTTGTCTCAAAGCTCAAAGATGCATCCCAGGACTCGATTGAGCTGATTCCTTTCCCGCCAGGCGTTTATAGGAGGACCCAAACCCCTGATGGACTGCAGGCCACTTTGTGCTACTTCACATACGTTCGGTTGGAGTATGACTCCCCTGATATACCATTCCCTCCCGCACTAATTCCTTTCTATGTCTACCACGGAACTGGTAGCGAGGCTGATACCCAGCTGACCCTTGGCCGCGAGTACGCTATTATGCTAAACAACCAAGCATCGTCCTAGTGCGCAACTCGCAATTATTACTTGTCCCATCTTTCTTTAAGATATATGGAGCTTTTCACGAAATTCTCCCCACGCGGTCATTGCCGTAACGACGCTCTAGGAAGCCTCAGACCGATCATCGCGATCAAACACTAGCAACTGAAAAGTTCCAACTCTCTCTTAAGCCACATAAGCGAGAAGAAACTTTACATTGATGCCACTAGGTGGAAGTCAGCACTCTGAAAGACCCTAATAAAGGGTACTTTCCACACGTTTGACCTATCGATGGACCCGAGATAGATTATGCTGGATCATCTTCAAAGAGACTCTTATCTATTTGGGTTGAATTGATAAGGTTACAAAGCAAAGGACAGCCTGGAGGACATTTAGCAATGTCCAGCTCTACCAGACAGTCCACACAGACCGGGAATACGTTCAATATTTGGTGGTATTTCTCAAAGACATTGAAACAGGCGGCTCTATCGAGCGGGAGTCGGTCCTTTAAACGGAACTTTATACAAAGAAAGGCATACGACAGTAGATTGTTCTTGATATTTTCCTATAATATACGCTCCGAGTCTCGATTTTGGTTGTTTTCCAGATTGTGTTGTTCTCAATGCCTGTTTTCTTTTTTTTTTTTTTTTGGCGGAATCACTAAGGAGCATGTTTTGTAACACGTTGTAACGATTGAGTCCCTAGGAACATGACCTCTTTCTGGGTAGAGTCTATGATTGTCTATAACTATTTTGTTGTCTTTTATTGCTCGAGAATGTTTGATGAGGAAGCACTCTGGAGGTTGGTATATCTTATGTAGGTAGGTATGCATTTATTGAAACCAAAGACCCGCTATGACACTCTATTATCAACACATTACATAGTCTACATAGTACATACATCCATTCGTTCATTCATCCATTCATTGTCCCCCCTACAATAATTGAAACAAACCAGAGCGCGCACAACACTTTTGTGACTCACTCACTCACTTTATATTGCTTACTTCTTACTCGATGAGTTTTTCTCATCTTCCGCAGACATAGAGTTGTGCGCCTTACCAAATGGAGCCAGTATAGGAGCCTGCTGCCTGATAGAACGAACAGAAGCGAAAAAAAAACGACATCATTCCTTTGGTAGCCGCATAAAATTCTCTTACGAAATGTCCTTCTTACAACATCATAGACCATAACCAAGAAACAACAATGGAAAAGAAATCTCTAGCAAGTCTTCCAGATGATCTCATTCTCGATATTGTCGAGCACCTCGACACAGCACGTGACGTAGCCCACGTCTCATCCTTGACCAAGCATATGCAAAGTCTCATACGTCAAGATGGCTGGCGTACCTTTGTCAAGACACGATTCCCTTCGTTGGATATACCCTCCAACTCGGACACGCAATGGAGGTCAGTTGCAAACCGTGCGACGTATCTGGGCCGTTGCTGGGAGAAGCGCGGCTTCTGGGTGAATGTCCTCCATGAGAAGACACGGAGACGACCGCCGGGGAGATTTCAGCACAGAGCCACTGGAAGCCAGTCTGTCACGTTCCATACCGTTCTAGATGCACGGCTTATGTCATCATGTCGGGATGAGGTTATCGCTGCGGGAGTGGGTGAGAATCTCATGGTTCGAACAAAGCCCGTGGATGGACGACAGCCCGATGTTTGGCACCAGATCGACCATGGCTACCGAGCTGGGACGGGCGATGTCACTGCAGTCTCAGTCGTAGAATCTGAAAACACGCCAGGCGTTGTTGTCGGTAGAGCCAACGGCGATATTCAGGTTCTCACCGGCAGTGACAACTTCACGACACCCTTACGATACTTGAAGCCAGCAGATGACGCGGTTCTGAGCCATGCTTCCGACCCCATGAGAAAGTCCCCAGGTCAATTGGCTATCTCTTCACTACAATGGCAGCCCGAAGCAAACCTCATTGCAAGCGGGAAGGGCTCAGTCCTCACCCTTTACGACCTTAACAACTCCGAAGATTCCGGCACCAGTCCTATGGAGTATCACGACTTCTTGCAAGGAAGCCCCGGTGATGAAGCTTCACTATTACGGAGCACCAAGTTTATGAGTAAAGACGTCTTGGCTTGCGCTATAGGCGGGAGTAGAAATCCTCTGCGCTGGGGACAAATCACACCCACAGGTCTACATTTCTCAAATGCTGCAAGCAATCCAAAGCCCCTCGATGATGCTGCCAAATTGACGGAAGTAAGAATCGGTGAAAAGACCACGGTTCGAGCTATTGAACCTGTTAGAGGCGGAAACGAGAATCTTCTTTTGAGTGCATGGGACGACGGTACTTGTAGGTGAGTTTTATCCTATCTCACGATACTTTTCACTACCCACTAACCTGTAAAGGCTATTGGATATTCGAACACCTTCGTCAGAGGATGCAGTCTACCGCGACCGCTTCCAGCCCTACGAAGCTGGCAGTTCTCTTCTCGTCTATGGCACAGAGCGCTTCGTAGCTGGAAGCAATACAGCACCAGATCTTCGTCTCTTTGATTTCAGATACCCAAAACCATATCACCACACAACCGCACTCCCATGTTCAGCCCAATGGCCATTTCCCAGCCAAAGGGACGACCACAAGATGTGGAGGCAGGGATGGGCACCGGATATCCAACCACAAAAATGCGATCTACAGAACGGGTCAAGATGTCTCTGGCATGAGACATCCAGACGGAACTACTGGCGCCCTGACGCCACGCTTCACATTGGCAGTCCGACATACGACAGAATCTATTGTCTAACCAAGGCATCTGACCTTTCAGACACGGTATACTGCGGTCTCCGCGGCGCCATCCTCGAGCTGAACCTCCATCTCAGCGACGGCATAGGCTACCAACCCGGCGAGCGCACCGTACCTTCAGAATGGAGAATGGGAAGACCCGGAGGCAAAGTCTCACTCATCGAGACAGGTGTAAGCCTCTGCCAGACGAAGGAATGGTCTCTGGAAAGCCGGGGTGTTCCGGAGCTCATCGTCCAGCGAGCGCAACCACAGAGTCAAGCAGGAGAACCTGATCAGATAAAGCGGCATAGGCTAGACGCTGCGTTTCATAGACCACATGATTTCGAACAGGCGCAGGTATAGAGGGAAAAGGATGGTATATTCTTAGACAGTCAGGATCTTCACGCAATAAGAGGCAACACCATGCCTAATAACGAAATAACACAAGAACATTTCTATTAAAATTCTAAAATCTTGCAAAGTTTAGTAGTATCTTCTGCTCTATAACTTCGAATCAGGTACCAATAGCGCCAGTCTCTCTTTCAGCGCAGTCTCAGCCTCCTTCTCGATCCTATGAACAAGCTCATCACACGTAGGAATATCATGAATAAGACCAATAACCTGTCCCGTCGTCCAAACCTATCAAATGTTAGTAAGACATCTCATACCTTGAATTCAGAGCAAAAGACTTACGCCAAATTCAGGATCTCCATTGACAAACACCTCCTTTCCTCGCTTTCCGCTAACATACGGCGCAATCTCCGCAAACTCGCCCTTCTCGCTAGTGCGCTCAACTTCAAGCGCATCCAGCGCCACCTTATTCTTGTACAGCCTTGTCGTATTCGTCCATCGTCGCATAAGCAGTGTCGTGTCTGTCTCTTGCGCACGCACAATCTCGTCCTTGACGTTGTTATGGATCGGCGCCTCTACAGTGCACATAAAGCGAGTGCCCATGTTGACACCGCACGCGCCGAGACACAGCGCAGCTGCAAGACCATAGCCGTCTGCAAAACCACCGCTGGCAATAAAAGGGACGCCCAGCGTTTGACGCGCTTTGCTAAGAAGGATAAAGTTTGTAATGTCGCTTTCGCCAACGTGACCAGCGCACTCGAAGCCGTCGATGCTGAGGAAATCAACGCCTAGCTTGATAGCGCTCTGGGCGTGACGAATCGTAGTGCACTTGTGGAGGACAATAATTCCGGCCTTCTTCAACTGTGAAATGACCGGACCGGGAGAATTACCCGCCGTCTCGACCACCTTGATACCCTCGTCGATGATAGCCTGCGCATAGGCACCGTAGTCCGGGGGAACCATGGCGGGAAGGAGTGTGATATTGACGCCAAACGGGTTCTTGGTGAGCGTACGACAGCGCTGGATCTCCTGGCGTAGCGCGAGAGGCGTGGGAAAGATGAGAGCGGTGATAATACCCAGACCGCCGGCGTTGGAGACGGCTGAGGCGAGGTCGGCGGTGCCTATGTGCATCATGCCGCCTTGGACGATGGGCACTGGTGATGAAGAGTCAGTGTAAGACCTTAGAAGAATGAGGATAGTATATTACAAACCTCTAATGCCCAATCGCTTGGTCAGTTCAGTCGCAAAAGGCATGATGATGGCTGTCTAAAACAAAGTATAACAGTGCGGAGTTGTAGGAAAGGAAGAGGAACGAAAGAAATCGTGAATGCCCTGATCTATATCTATATCTAAGAGGGAAAAGAAAAGAAGAAAAAACAAGGACTTTCATCCGAGGCTGATTTTGTCGTTAATCGGGCAAGTTTGGTAACATGCACCAACTTTTAGACTACGTACGTCCTCAGGTGCCGAGGTACAATATGGGTCCCACATTTCTCCACACTCGGCTCGGCCCCCCAACTCTCACATGTGGTTGGCGGATCTTGCATCCAGTCTTTATGTACATGTCTTTTGCGGGGGAACAGGCACAGGCACAGCCGCGAGCACGCACCAACACCCATCCATCTCCAAGTCTGTCATCTGATGTCTGGACATAGATAGTCTAGGACAAAAAGGGGGCAATATAGAGAAAGAATAACTGTCTCTTGACTTGTGCTTTAACTCTGATTGATTCCACTGAAATGTGCCTAGTTCTGTCTGCTCTGCTCTGCTCTGCTCTACTCAACAATTAAACGCCTATCCCATCATCATCAGCTCAAACAAGCTGACACACAGCATAGCGCCATAATGTACAGGATATACCGTATCGTAAACCTTCGTAATAACCCCAATTTTCCCAAACCTAGCAAATGTTCCTCTTTAGAGGATGCAGTGACCTGTCCTGTGTCCGTCAACCGTACTCCTTTCAAATCAGACGCTTAAAAGATTCCAATATCGCGTTAGTTAATGCTCGGCTCGAGTACTCGAACCGGAGGGCTTCTGTCTCGCGGCCTCTCCACCAAGTCAGCATACGCATCGAGACTCTGGCCCATAACCTTGACGATCTCGAAAATGTGTGTCCCCTTGAATGTCTCGGCCCAAAGTCGGACCACTGCTCCAGCTAGTTGTCGCAGCTTCGCGCTGTCACTTGAAGCCGCTTCGTGTTGTCCGGGTGTTGAGCTGGGCCCAGATAGCGATGGATCAACGGGAACTGCGAATTCCGTCTCGTCAAGCATACGTCGTACCATGTCAAGCAGATTCTTCTCCTCTGGCGAAGCAGGAGCATCATGGGGTCCAATCGCGGCAATCGTCAGCAGCCACTTGGAGACCAGAATAGCACATTCAAAATGACACACTATCAACCAGGGGTTAGCTACACAAAACAATAAATAGGGGGTATTATGCCACAACTCACGTGAGTGCTGAATGCTCCATTCCGCCGACTTTGTTCTGGCCACATAGTTGACGCCTGCCTTGACTAGCATTGACAAGGCATGGATGGCTTGGAAAACTGCCCTGTGCAGTCTTAAACTTCGGACTAGTAAGGGGATCCTACTCAGGGCCGACGCCACCAAAAGCGGATCCCGAGTCTCGAGCGCGGTCGAGGGAGTGACATCAGTATAGAGCCGGATGTACGCCTGTCGCAGCAGAGCTGTTGACGTGTAATCCAAAGTACCCCCCTCGATCGAGTCTGACAAGCTGTAGTGTCCCGATTCTGCTGCCCTGAGCTGATGCTGGTCCTCGAAGCTGGTCTGCCACACCCGCAACGCCTGCGAAACTTCCTCGACATCCTCTGGCTTCATAGTTCGATGAATATTGTACGGGAGACCGGTCGCAAACGAGGTCTGCTTCAGCAAGTAAATGTGTTGAATGAGGGCGTGGATGAGAACATAACTCCCCAATGATGACAGGTGCTGCGGGAGTCCTTGGTTCGTGCGGCCAAAAAGTCGCGAGAAGGCATCATGTAGGGTGAGCTCGACCATCGGTGTTGATTGGCGCATTTCCTGCCATTGCCAAGCCGTCTCGGCCCTCCAAAGCTTGCCTCTCTGAGGTAGGAGAAGGTTCAACTCCGATGTCAGCAATAATGGTGGCATATTGTATGCAATACTGCACAGATTAAAGTAGCAGTAGGCGACAAGCTTCGTTCTTGTAGCAGTTTCGAGCCGAATCCAAGTTTCCCAGTCATTAACGGCGCTTTGGTTCACCTCGGCTACGAGGCCTTCTTCCCGAATTAAAATCGCTAGATTACTCTGCAATGATAGCGCTTCGTGGAGAATTGTCGGTACACCCCATAGTCCCACTGCAAACAAGAGCAAAACTGCCTGGATGGTCTCAATTCTGGCTTGAGGGGTATTGGGGGAACTAAACATACAGTCAGAGTCAGTATTCCAGTAACATTCAAATATGACTCACTAAGGTTCACGGTGGGTATCCTGTGTCGCCGGGCGCTCTGATTGTGCGGATGCGAATGAATGGCGGTATGTGGCACTTGGCGAAGGCCTCGTAGAGTGAGGACTGTAAGCAGCCGCAGTTGGCAACAAAGCATGAACCTCCGAAATGCGCCTTCGTCGGATTTGCTCCATTGCCACGGCCTTGGCAGCATACCAGAGAGCATACCCTCGGTTCTTCTCGAAGCGATATTGCGCTCCAACGGCGAGGATTGCGAGCAGTAATTCCGGTGCAGCTTCAGCAGGAGAGAAGGTCGGGAGGTGTAGAAAGGGGAGATGCTCGTGTAGGCCGCTGATATATCCTTCCAGGAATCTTGTCAAGGTATGCCGAGATGGAAACACAAAGTCGTTTGGTAAAACAGCAGAGAATTCGTCCAATCTGTTCTTGATCACAGCGTGGTCGGCTACTGAGATGCGAAGAGCCGATTGTCGCGCTGCTTCATCGATGCCTCGGGAGGCAGGATCTGCAGGATCACGGGCGTCGGCTGGCATATTAGGGAACCGACTTGGAAAGAACGATGATTTTGATGACCGTCGCTGAGCATGCCCTCCCTGGCTCCGAGAATACATCATCTGCTGTTCGGTTTCGAAGTTTGGGGGTAGGAAGTGTGACGAAGAACCGAATTCGTCCAAGAAGGGATTATAGTCATCATAGGAGCCAACAGGTGGCTGCTGAGGTACATAACCAGATCCTAGGGGCTGGTCCTCTCGGGGACGATCTGTTGTATAAGCCACAATAGACTCGCCGTAACTGCTCTTTCTTCGGGATTCTGGAGAATGCGGTGGAAGGGGTGCTACACTGGCAGTCCGTTGAACAGGATTGACTGAGCTCGCAAGGGCTGCATCGGATAGGAGATCGAGGTTGCAGGCTGCAGGCCTAGGCTGTGCTCGAGGATCTTGAGGTCCTTGTTGTGTGACTGGAGGTGGGCCATGGTGAAATGATTGCGGTTGTGGAAGCGGCTGCTGTGGTGGTGGAGGTCGTGATGCATTGGCATGTTGAAGTCCGATAGCCTCATTGCTTATCTGGCCTTCAGAGATGGAGCTCTTATGTGAGGTAGAAGAAGTATTGGATGACAACTTCCTAGGCCGGTTGTTGTCCTTGCTACCCTCATTGAGATGCACGAGCTTCTCATGCCTGACAAGAAGATCCCTGATATCCATGTAAGCATGTGTATCATTCAAGTTGGAAAAGCCACAGCGAAGGATATGTGATGCTTGAATGAAGAATAAGATGATAACAGAATGGGAGTGAATGAGTAAGAGGGGCAAACACCGAGAATAATGTGGACGAGTGAGAGTAAGTGGTGAGTATATGAGTGATCGGGTAGGACGGGATATAAACGGAAGAAAGGGAGAAACTAAGAGCATAACGTACCTTCGTCCGAACGTCTTCCCACAGCGATCCCAAGCACATGAAAAGGGCTTCTCCTTGGTGTGAGTACGCTCATGACGCTGAACATGTTCGACACGTCTGTATATGAAAGGACCTAGTTAGCATACAAAGCCCCTGACAGAACTCATAGGATGGGATGATCCAAAAGAAGACGAACCTGAACCGTTTGCTGCAATATTTGCAGGGGAGAGTCTTGGGTTTTGGCTGGCGAACCTCAGTTGGCTCTGGGGCGACGAGAGGAGGCGGAGGGCCAGGAAGAGGTCGAGGCGGGCCCTCGATAGACTGAATTGCAAGCATCGTGAAGGTATATGCTCAAAGAGCAAGTCTTTGAGCGGTTCCACGTTTAATGCTTAATTGTTATCGAGTGTGGGGTGAGAAGAGTTGACGAGAGATAGAAAAGATAGATGAAAAGAAGGAATGTCAAGGCAGGGCAAAACAAGACAGATTTGGAGCTTGCAAGATAGATGCAGGCAGATTGCGGGGTGCGTAAAGGGTGGTAGAGCATGGCATGTGGAGGAGGAAATAGACGGTGGCCCGTGAACGTGAGAGGGGGGGACCTAGAGATGAGCCTTGGTTTGCCTTCCGCGGGACGGACGGGGGACGGG
>JAJJWN010000066.1:0-115891 GCA_021655885.1 Fusarium abutilonis
TCTTCTCCTCAGGCTTCTCCTCGGCCTTTCCACCGTCGATCTTGAAGGGGAAGGAGTACTGGAAAACCTCGGGGTTGCTCTCGAGCTTGAGGACAAGGCCGTAGACGTTGTTGTCACCAACGGAAGCATCGATCTTCCAGTTGTAGGCGGCAGCGTCGTTGTCAATGCCGGCTGCGATGTGGTTAGTAAGCTGCTCGGTTTCTGCTGGTGTCACTTGAACTCACTGGCAATGGTCTTGATGGGGACCTGGGTGTTCTGGGTAGCACCACCGATCAGAGAGATAGAGATCTTCTCGCCGGAGTACTTGGGCTTGGCCTGCCAGGTGATCTCGAGGTTCTCACCGACAGCGAGCTCCTGCCAGTTGGCGGGGGTGAGAACGGGGTTGAAGTCGGCAACCTGGGCAACAGCCTGGGCGACAAAGGCCATAAGGGCAGCGGCGGAGATGGTGAACTGCATCTTGAAGGTCTGGATTTAGGAATTACGGTATATAGTAATTGTACCAAGGAAAAGAGTGACGTGTGGTGGGTGAGTTAGGGAGCTGTGAAGCAACCTGAGATATTATTATTTAGAAAAAAGAGTGTGGTAGGCGTAAAGCCGAAAAGAGTGACTGGTATGAAGATGGTTGGTGAGAGAGGAAGAGAAAGAAAAGAAGTAGAGCATGAGGATGAGGCCGGGGTTTTGTGATAAATGCCAGTGGGTGACGGGGGTGCGTGAAGAGAGCGGAGAGGGGCGTGGGCCTGAGGCACGCGAGGGGTACGTACTCAGCCCCCTGCGGGACCATTGAGCGCCAAGAGGGACGCTAAGGCAGGTACCAGCATGGATCTAGTGGATGAGCCTATGTGTGTGCCTGCCCCGTGCCTTGCAGGAGCTGCGTTTCCAGTTGTTCCTGCATTTGGCGCTTGCATCTTGTAAGGCAAGGCCTAGCTAGCAATTGAAGGCGAAGCAAAACAGCAGTCTCCCCACACCAGCAACAGTTGGTCGGTGAGGGCTCGTGTCCAACGGCTAAGCCCAGGGGTAAGACTCGGCGCGTCAAAACAAGGACCTATGTATGTAGGTTGGATTTTACTGGGTAAACCCGCTAATTGGCAGTTGTGTTAGTGGATGCACCCCTGACGAACAGCCCTGAACTGTGCTCTTACTGCGCACCTGCGCTGTAGAAGCGAGACACACGACACACACACACTGCCTGTCCATAGTATTCTGTTGGATAATCTGGCCCAGACCGATCATGGTTAGCAGTCCGTCTGCTAAAGGCACAGTAGCTAGGGTCATCACCCAATAAATTTCCACAATGATACGCCATTCTATTGGCCGTTGGCACATGAACGTGGTTTCCCCTGGTGTTGGACTTGATACTCTAGATGAGTCTCCCTTTTTCTAGCACGTCTCTCACGTCTTCCCGTCTTAGCCAACAACTTCGCTCATTATGCGGACCCTCCACTGTGAGGTGGGCTCGGTCGGGTTCAAAGAGATCGGGCCACGAGGCCGAAAGAACAAGGGCTCCAAGATCCTTATTGTTGTATGTAAGCAATCCCTTGTCGACATCGTCCGAAAAGGTAATTAAACTTGAGTGGGCAAGGCTGTCTCGATTGGCTACACGCTGGGGAAGAAAATGTCGGCGATTCGGTAACCCCTGCTTGGCGCTGGATTGAATTGGATCCCCCGAATAGCATCCGTAGCGGATCCTTTTGCTTGTGCTAATGTGCTTGTTCTTGTGCCTGTGCCTTTCGACTCATGACCCATGCTCATTTCTTGAGCCAAACAAGATTACCCAGCTTCTTAATTCCAGGGATCTCAGGGGCATGATGCCGGTTTCCGGGCCTGATCGCCGCCCCCAATACATAGATAGTGCTATTGTGGTCTTTTGTTGCATTGTTGTGTAGGTTGGTTGTTTGTAGTCGAGACCTTTGTGGTGCATTCGTTCATTGTCTTTCCCGACTTGTGGCTCATATCGCACTTCCGCTGTCTTGTCTCTCATTCCATCTTGGCAGTTTTAGACCGACATCTCGACTCTTCTTCCTAGTGCGACATGTCACTTACATGCCCAACTTGTCTTAAGAACGTCGAGAATATAATAAGCTAAACAACCCAATGCGACACAGGACGACTCCATCCGAAACATCCGTCCCATTGACAGATGAACCCATGGAAGGGATATCCCTGATAATCCAGGCAACTATCATGCAGTTGATGAAACGCTCGAGCCAAAGTATGCTTGCTTGCTTGCTACACAGCATCTTCCTCCATAAAATGCATTGAATGTAGCCATGGTTCTGTTTTCGTTTTACTTGCCAAATGGGGCATTCATCGAAATTCTTAGCGGACGAGTTAGAGTTCTGTACCCCATTTAAGCTCCTAATATGCCTTATTAGTGTCTCCGATGCTGGCTAACATCCATCTCGATGTCACTTTCCAAGCTGAGCGTTGATCAGCGAATCATTTTCTCTACAGGCACAACACCTTTTGAATAGTATGTCACACAGCGGCTATGACCCAATCGCGCAGATGTTTCGCATCCATTCTTATTTTTGTATTCAATGAGTATATTTTTAATACCTTGCAGCTACCCTTAGTGATAGGCCATATATAACCGCTGTGGCTCTTGTAGGGCTGTTGAAGGCACAGGCGAATCAAGTGGACAAGCACTTCACACAACTCTCTACCACTATAATAAAGTAGTTTACAATACTACGCTGTACGTGTCGGCCAAAAGTGATCTACACCGTTTTAAAGTCAAAAGAGATTAACGAGTTGAAGCAAATGTGGGATATGATTCCACCATCCGCCCGATCTATCATTATCCGACACTATACTCCGTAGCTAGAGTATAATTGGGATTGACTGAGCACGAGCATATGGTTTCTGTCCGTAGTGTTCGTATGTAGGTATGTATCACGGCTACGCCGTGGTTTCTGCATAGGGCCGGTAGTTGGTCTATCCGAAAACTTTATCGACCATGTCCCAGAAGCTTCCAAAACTACCTCGCGTCTCAACGTCTAACATCAACAACTGCTGCTGCTTGCTGCTGCACCCGTACAAGATCAGTAACTAATCCCTCATGGCCAATGCGTCTTGACCCCCAATGAATGATTCATGGATCACCTCCCCTGCCCCCTTGAGCAGGGTCCCTTAACCCACTCCGCTTCCATACAGTCATGCCAAACCTTTTGTCGTTACCGCTGACTCCTCCACCAATGGCACCCGTAGCTACGCCACATCTAATCTGCGATACTTTTTGGAAGATAACAACGGTGAAGACTAATAATTCAAGGCACGAGAATGACGTGCCCCGTAAGCCTTACTTGGTAGCTTGGCCAGAGTGTTTGATTCAGGAGCAGCGAATTAGCGAGCCAGAGATGCTATGTCGCCTAAGCCGCGCAATTGGAATCACCTATGAGCATCTACAAAGCCAGAGTGCATGTGAATTATTGAATTAGCTGAGTATCTACCAATTAAACACTGACGCCAGAACCGTCACCCGTCAACGGCCGGCAAACCGGCTTGTTTTGTAAACCGCCACAGCTGAAAGGTAATCAATTTGTTGGTAGTAGAAAGAGGCGTCTGGAACATTAACTATCCGATGCTTAGTTGCAATAGACTCTCAGCTGGATTGCGCCACTAGATGCTATAATTGTCCAATTGTACCAGCAGCTTGGAAACCTTTTCACTGGCACGTTTTCAGAAATAATTCCGACTGGTGAGGCATTCCAGCCAAGATTCCCTAGCATGCCTAGGGCTTCGAGATCGCGATGCCGAGAGTGCCTTGACACGATCGACCGACCAGACGTTCTCGTATCACCTGACCGTAAATTCGTGTTGTGATCCTTGGGAATAAAAAGAAAAGAAAAACTTGGAAGAGATGGGATGAACTAAACTACGCCATCGGCATGCTGACTGGGATTGCCATGCTATGTCGGTCGCAGATTGTCTTAATCACTTGGTATGTATTAGCAACCAGGTTACGAAGCTGACACAGTTAGAGGGCGATGAATCCAACAAAAGAAACACGCAACTGGGTATAAGCAAAATTGCTCCGAGGTTTTTTTTAATTGTTAGTTTCAGCTAGAATAGAAATTCGGTTCAAGTACAAGACCTGCTCCATTTACGGAGTACTTTGAACAGCTATTGAAGCAAGGGAAAAAAGGAGAGGATCCAGCAACGCCACCGTCTTATTTCCAAGGCCAACGGCGCGGCACGCAATCAATAGCCTAAAGAGTAATGAGAGTAGCGGCCCTATCCCAGAGCATAGGACTGTTTCCGATGGGCTCTTGACCGCCACCTCTGATACTAAGTTGCTGCAAAAGAAAGGGTTAGATTGCTTCCTCACCAGTTGCCTATATCGTCGTGGTGATCCGGAGTTGCAGCTGATTCAGTCAAGTCAAGCCAATGGCCCAACTGCATGATAATAAAGGGGTCTGGCTTTCAATCCGTCCGCGGGCTATGACTTAGTTGACAATGCGCCCGAATGTCGCAGAGTGAGCGCCATAGCAAAACTACGGGGCGCTTACTCCGTACTTGTGCTAGAATGGGCGTAACCCAAGTCTCAAACAAGACAGTACCGAAAGCTTCTTTCTATCTTTTTCAAGATTGTATCTCCGCATGAAGGTTTTAGAACCACCAGGATTATAAACTCACGACATAGTCTAGCCAAGGGTTTGTTTCTCGGTTCCCACTCGAGGTCCTACAGAAAGGGGAAGCATTGCCGTCAGTTCAAGCTTCATCCTTCACAAGTTCACCCCCAAAGTTCATAGTGGGCCATTGAATGCCTCAACTGCCGAAATCATGTCCTTCTCTGGTTGGATACCCCGGAGATGAAGAAGAGGCTTGGATGGTTATCAAGTTATTGCTCGACTTTCCAAGCCAATGGGTTTACTTTTTTGTTTCCCCAAACTTTGGTAGCTTCCGGATCTTCAGGAGTGGCTTTTAAGCAGGCCACTAACGATATGCACCCTTAGACTAATTAACAAGAAATCTTTAAATATTGTAATTTCCAAATATAATGCCACCTCAGTATGCACTGTTCACTTTATACTGTACTATGCACCTATTTAATGAAACTAAAATAAAAATAGTGCACTATTTTTAGCTAGTCTCTTGTGACATCTTTCAGAGCACTTTGCCCAGCTTTGAGATAGGTATGAAGTTGATTGGGTGATGTCTGTCAGCCTCGTACCCCACCTTCGCGTCTCTTTGATCTTTCCAACGCGAAACTTTCAGCCTCGTCCAGACGACCTCCTACCCTTGGTCTAGAATAATCAAAGGATCCGCCGCCCTCTTCCGTCGTAATGGCCTCTGATGACGAGCGCCCCAGCGATTCGCCCCGAAACAAGCGTCGCAAGACCGACAGCGATTCTTCTCCTTCATACAAGCCTCAACGCGACGGCGCAAACAACGATGCGAGTGGCTCACCTCAAGAGTCTGCAACTCAACAGCTCTCGATACGCGAGCATCGACGGAATAGCAGAATAATAAGCCCAACTCCGGATGAAGATGGCGTCGAAAACAAGTACTACGACTCGCAAAGTCGTCGCACATCCCGCTCAAGATCACGGTTGCGATCGCGATCTATATCTACTACACGTTCCGACTCTCGTTTGCGCTCGCGCTCACCATCCCAAATAACATCACGATCACGATCACCTCACTCTTCACGCTCGCGCTCTCGATCACAATCTTCTTCTCGCTCCCGATCAGACTCGCTCTCTCAGCGAGGTGCTCAACCAACTCCTCCCCGCGAACCTTTCAAGCCAAACTACCACGCCCGCCTTGTCCTTCATGGACACTCTAAGCCCGTCTCTCAAGTTCGAATATCACCTAATGGGCGATTTATCGCATCGGCTTCTGCAGATGCTACCGTCAAGATCTGGGATGCTGCAACGGGTGAGCACATGGATACGCTTGTTGGACACATAGCCGGTGTGAGCTGTCTTGCTTGGACGCCTGACAGCAATACTATTGCAAGTGGCTCAGACGACAAGGCAATTCGACTTTGGGATCGTGTTACAGGTCGACCGAAAACCACGACTCGAAAGAGTGTGGCCGGTCAAGACATGGCGCCTTTGAAGGGCCATCATAACTACATTCACTGCTTGGCATTCTCACCAAAGGGCAATATTCTCGCCAGTGGTTCCTACGATGAGGCTGTGTTTTTGTGGGATGTGCGTGCGGGAAGACTAATGCGCAGTCTACCTGCGCATAGTGACCCTGTTAGTGGAATTGACTTTTGTCGAGACGGAACGCTAGTCGTGAGTTGCTCGACAGACGGCTTAATGTACAAATCCTAGAACTCTTGGTCGAATTACCCGCTAACAACTATACAGTCGTATTTGGGATACTTCAACAGGCCAGTGCCTCCGCACCCTCGTTCACGAAGACAACCCAGCAGTCGCCAACGTTTGCTTCACCCCCAACGGACGCTTCGTCTTGGCTTTCAACCTAGACAACTGCATTCGCCTATGGGACTACGTTTCGGGCAGTGTCAAGAAGACATACCAAGGCCACCTCAACGAAAAGTTCGCCGTGGGCGGCTGCTTCGGTGTTCTAGACGGAGCACCTTTCATTGCCTCCGCCAGCGAGGACGGCAGCATCGTCATGTGGGACGTTGTATCAAAGACAATATTACAACGAGTGGAAGGCCACGCGGGCGTGTGCTTCTGGGTGGATGTTTATGGAGAGACAATGGTGAGCGCAGGACAGGATAATACGGTCAAGGTGTATCGACACATCAGAGATACTCCAAAAGTCAACGGTGAAGTTGACAAGGTGGACAAGGAACCGGAGGCGGAAGTGCCAATACCACAAGAGGATGTTGTCATGGGGGAGGCATAGATTGATACCATAGAAATAGCGAAGGCGTCATGTGGTGAAAACCCTATGAATGGGACAAAGTCAGACTTCCTCGGACACGCTAACTTTTTAGCATTGACTGTGATCTGTACAACTCGACTCTTTTCTTCACTGAGCAAATCATGCTCTATAAAACTTGTTTAAAAATTATAGCACTATTAGTTTGAAGTATAGACAACTAATACACGCCTCTCGGAACAAGAATTTACTTGAAGAACTGGTCAAGCATCTAAAGATCATCAAAATTATATTATTGATCTATGGTAAGACCTGTGCTAGCATCTGCGCAAATTCCTATTTGTGAGTAGAGAGCAAAATCCTGTCTCCAGCCTAGTGTCATCTTTCCCCCTTACCAATGATGCACGGATATTGAACACATTTGCTTCCCGCTTCCCAATTTCTTGATCTCCTAAGAACTATATGTCCATGCATACTAGATCTTCCAAGACCCTTCGGCAGTTGGGCTAACTTACTAGTAGCATCTAGTGGAATTCAACCTCGACATTACGTGCGCCCACACGTTTGACCTCAAAGTAGACTGTAAAGTCTACGGTTCCATCTTCGCAAGTCATCTCGACATCGTAATCAAGCCGATGGCAAACCTTTCCCAGCGAATTAGTGTACGTGGGGAGCGAATCGAGGTTAACATCGCGGGTCCACTGGATCGTGCAAAGTTGTTGTACTGGGTCTTGAAATCTCTGAGGGGGTGAGCGCCCTGAACAGCCGAAGATAGCTATGCTGGTGTGGTCGATGTGTTCAGAGTCGGAATAGAGTTTATAGTAACTCTTACGAACTGGCTTCTTATTTGATATCTTGTCACCCTATAGGGAAGATTAGTTTTGTTTCGTGATACTTCTTTCGTCATCTTACTTCTTTCAGGAATCAGTTCATCTGGTTGGTGACTTTCCACTCCTGTCTTGGCTCATACCAAATTTTGTCACACAGACGGTGCTTCTCCAGGTCGAATCTTGTCTTGTAGGTGATTCCATAGCTTCTCCGAGACACCCTGGCCTTTACGTTTGCCCCAAGATTTTGTGAGAGGTTGTGGCTCGTTATACCGTGAATGACAGCGCCACGGCATATGGATGTCCATCTGTATCCATTAGAAGGTGGTCATATCATGGAAATTCATTACTCACGGTTTGTCTCCCTGAGCCTGTAGGACGGTGCTTCCAGAGGTAGACTGGAGTCTGCTGTAGAGGTAGGAACTACGACCAAACCCACCAGTGAGAATGATGTACTATTATGCAAGTTACTACCGCGCAGGTTCGAAAAAAGGATCTCATAAACCCACCGTTGCTGGTTTGCCATACTTTGCTTCGATGGCCTGTGTTTGGCGGCGTACCAGTGCTTCGATCTTGTTGACAATAGGTGTGAAGACAGATAGGACTTCATCTCTGAGAGGGATTCAGCTATTGTGTGAAAGAACAACTTTGGGTTAACTTACGAGCTGAGATCCTGTGACGTATTAGTAGGTAGTTGGACTCGAGCAGTGATGGCTTTACCACTGTCCCACCCCCAGCGTCGCAAATGACCATGGTATCGCCTTGCTGAAGTATTATTAGTTTAAAGCCTCAAACAGCAGCTTATGTATGTCGCACCTCTATAGTTGATCTTTTGGATTGATCCTTGAAAGTCGACAATGCCGCTACTTCTGGCTCTGAAATGAAAAGAAGAGTGGTATTACCACAGGGCCGAGGATCGAGGATACCCGAAATTGTAGCAGCCTGTTTCATGCGTTGTTGGCCATAAGGAGGCCAGATTGCTGGCAAGGTAATGACGACGTGAAACTTGGACTTTTGCAGCAGACGAGGCCCAACAGTGCGACGAATGGACTCAATTGCATGATTCCAAATCTTTCGTAGAAAGCAAGCAATCACCTCGATTGGATCCTTGTTGATTTCTTTCACAAGGTTCCGGGCTGTACGGAGTTGGGAGGAGTTAGAGACATCGACAGGGACATCAGCATCATCAAGTAGCAGGAGTTTGAATCACTTGAGGGAATTCTTATCAGCTGGGATGGAATAGCCCCAAGTGGTCTCTCCATCGTTGTCGTAAAGCAACTGGGTTGGTACTTTATTATGGTCTGAGCAATGATTGAGCTGTGCGTCCCAACTTGTGACGGTCGCGATCTCTTCTGGCTCTGTCGAGTATGCCCAGGCAATACCCGAATAGCTAGAAAGATTTGATGGTGCGTGGTAGTTCTTTTGTGATAACGCCAAAGACCGATGATGGGAGGAGAACCCACGTAGTGCCGAAGTCGATTCCAATGATGAAAAAGTCATCGACTGGTTGTTTGGCCGTCATCTTATACCTATCTTACTCCCCTTAGAAGGGCCTCGGGTTAGTTAAACGGGGTGTTTGACTAAAAGACGGCTGGGTTGCTTTATGGAAAAGTTATGAGTGAGCAGTGATGTCTGCTCGGCTCGACAATGCAAGAGGGAGAAAGCACAAGCGAGGGTTAGAAGGGAGAAGAGAATAAAACGTAGTCAATAAAGTGATCCGACTTAGTTACTAGTATAAACACGTATTTAGTTAAGCAAGTGTTTGTCAGTGAATCATACTGATTCTTTGCAGTTGAGGCTGGGAGCACCAAAAGCGGGCATCTACATGCAACCGCCTGAGCTCAGCTATTTTTGTTTATCCATCTTAGCAAAAGATATTATTCAATCTCTATATGGTTCACCCTCCTTCCCCCTCTTCCCTCTCTCATCTCTACTTGCCTTCATTTGCCCTGCCCCTGCGCTTGCAACTGGGGCAGTTGTGTCTACCACCCCTGCCCTTCAACCTGCACTACCTGATATCACCCGACACCACTCATCACTCGTTACTCATCCCACATCAGCTCAAATATTTTCTATGCATCGTGCAAAAGGGACGACACTTGCTGTAGTCTCTTACGGCTTTGTTGGTAGCTACCTTATCTTTGCTACAATGATGTGCTTGCTGACTTTTCATCAGGAGCGAGCTCTCTTGGCTTTCTCCTACTAGCCACGCTCAGAATGAATCTTCAGGACCACAACCAAAAGTTGGGACCTGTTTCTGGTCCTGGTGACGAAGCACCCACGTCTCCCAAAGACGACGTCTCATTGGTTCCCGCTACTGGCATCGACCAAGATACTCATCACGACAAACAGAAAGAACAGCCTGATGAAAAGCTGGCTAACACTTCAGACTCTTCACTTGATCATGTTAACCTAGGAGAGCAGTCGGATGATCACAACCAGCTGGTCAATCTACAGCCCGAAAGCCTAGTTGACGACTGGACAACGTCGGAGCTGTTGCGTGCACAGGAGACAAGTTGCGATGCCTTTATGCTTGAGTATCGTGCTACTTCTTCCCAGGAAAGGATCAGTCTAAAACAAATAATGCAAAGCTGCATGTCTCAAATCGTCGATTACGTGGGAAATTGGCCACACAACCTTGTCCACATTCAGCCGCCGAGGTCACAGAACTCAAAGAAAAGTTAAAGAAGGAGAAAAGACGGAACAACGAACTGGTCGACAACTACGACACTCTTGTTCAGAAGTACAACAAAAATAAGGAGCAGCTCAGGAGGACAAACGTCAAACTTGTTGATGCCCTTCACGAAAGAGACCAGCACCATCAACTACTAGCAGGCGGTGCTCTGGCAGAGTCAACTAAAACTACTGATTATGCCATCTTCAGCAAATGGAGCGGTATCGACTACACCATCCGCTGCCTGGTTCATCTGTTGACACGTCATCCAGCCGTAGAGGAGCTCAACGACGTCGTGACGGAACGACTACGGCTTATCACGAATACATACCACGAATTTCTCAAAGATGAAGATTATCGCTTCTTTCTCATGCAAGCTTATCTGTGGCTTCTTACTCAGGAAGGAGTATTTAATGGCCAACAACCCGTCTGGGGCAGGCCTGTGATGCATCATCTCAAAGATATCCAAGATGGTACCCTTGGTCAGTCCTCCTTACTAGCTAGCTATTTGCAAAATTTCTGTGCTGATGTTTATAGTGCAAGTCTATGTCAACGAGAACCCCTCAAACGACGAGCCTTCGCTCGCTCATGTTGCTAGATGGTTCGCTCAAGGCTCAACTATGTTGAGTAAGCTCTGGGGGAAAGGACCATAAAGCCATCCAGAATTACTTGAACTTTGAAACCAGATACTTGCAACCGTTTTGCTTGGATCGCCATCCTAGTGCGGACAGAGCTAACAATAAAATCGAGGATCAGTTGAGAGACATCATTCGTTCTGCCATCGGACTTGATGAAATAATGATGTGCTCCAAAGCAATATTCTGGACCCAGCGGAGGGATCTGTCTCAAAAGACTGGTGTCGCTGGGCTATTTGGGCGATATAACGAGGCTACCATGAACTCGGTTGGTCATGAGAATCAGTTGACTTCAAAGAGTCGAGTGCAGTTCTTTGTTTCGCCCATACTCTACAAGGTCGGTACAGCCGATGGTCAGAAATATGACAGTGAGATGGTACTAGCCAAGGCTTCTGTAATCTGCGATTGACCTTGTCCTGTTAGCTACGGAAAACAAGGGAGAAAGGACGTCTTGTCGCTTGGCAGGGATGCTCGACTAAAACTTGACCTGTTCATATGAGCAGTCCAAAGGATTTGTTTCAGGTTGTATCTATATTGCTTTTCTTGCTTTCTTTTCTTGGAACAAATTCGGGGAAGCTTGTGTTATTTCAGCTAGCTCTGGCTATAATTTGACATGATGTCTTTTCCCTAGCGTTATATATACTACTCCTGATGCAATCTAGAGAGTACAAATCAGAAAAAGTGCCAGTGACAGATCATTTTCACATACTTATCAGGTGCGTGATAGCTAGACAGCAAAAGTATATACAGAAGAATACCATAACTCTTTGGCAAGGGGACCAGGCACTTGCCTTATCCCCATGACCATGGCGGCCGCGGTATATGCATAACTCACTCAACTAGACCCATCAAGCCGGGTTGGACGAGTTACACCAGGCTGTAGCAAACAAACCTCGAAGACTGTCTTAACCATATCGACCACCTCGATTAACCCGTGTGTCTGCTAACAGATACCATGGCCGATATAATCCGTGGCCAGCATGTCGATCTCTTTGGGCATGGCTTTTAGTCAGGCTAAGTTGATCGGTACTCGATTTGACATGAGATAGGTGCCCTAGGCTCTGCGACATATGGATGGAAGTAAGATAGCTTCCAAGACCGGCCTCAAATGCACCAGAATTCACCAGTAACCCAGAAGACTTTCAACCTGTCTTTTTAGACCTATTCAGCAAATTCACTCACAGGTAGGCGTCTGGGAGTGGTCAATCAAGAAGGTGATAATGATAGTAAACGTGGGACTAAAATCCAAAGTGAGTATGAGAGGGATGCTCTACTTATGTTTCTTTATAATTAATAACAAGCTAAAGGCTTAAACAGAAAGACATTACATATTACATCACCCTTGCTATGTTCCCTCCTCTTGAACAGTAGTGGCTTACAACTCCCTATTTTTCCATGTATGCATCCATATGACACAGTCCCCAATTGGGTATTAAACTGAACTCTCAAACTCCAAGTCCAAAAAAATGCTGTCTGTACAAAAGAACTATTTCATCAAGGCAATGTCTCCGGTGGTCTAAAATCCGAGGTCAAGGTTAATGGCGGCAGCCAATCCACCACGTCGCGGTTGCTCATAGGTGGCTGGTGTATCGTCAGTGGGAGAACCACAGCTGACATCGTACCAGTGGCCTTCGACTGTAGAGTCAAGCTTGGGAATGTCCTCGCTGACAGTCTTGCCATAGAGGACACAGCGAGGAGCGCCGTTGTCGTCGTTGTAGAAGCGGTAGGCCTGGCAGCCGTAGGCGAATCGTGTGTTGTTCTAGAAGACATGTCAGATGTTGCTGATGAGTCAAGGAGAAGTTTGCTTACCTCACAAAACTGGTAGCATCCCTCAAGGGTGATCGCCTCGCCGCGACGCTGCTCAGTGTACTCAGCCAGGAAGTTCTCTTCGTTAGCCTCTCCCTTTACACCGCAATAGGCAGTGTCCTTCCTGGTGGCTCCATCTTGGGCAGTATGCTCGTAGACGGTCTTCGTGGGCTCGGCTCTTACAGCTGCTGTCACACCAGCCTTGAAGTGAGCTGTCGATGCTGGGATTAGAGCGACGTCGATGACAAGTCGCTTCCTATAGGAGTCTGCAGCTGGAGCGGTGGTAGGCTGGAAAGGCGTCACAGTGAGCATGGTGGTGGGAGCCTCAGTCATAGTCTCAGCTAGGGTGGTTTCCTCGCCTGGGGTTGTCTGAACGGTAGTGCTATCATTGTCAATACCATCAACTTCCTGTGTAGTCGAGACATTCGGGGTACCAGTGGTGGTCTCAGCAGAAGATGTCTCGGCTTCCGAGCTGCTGATGGTGGTGCTTTCCGTGGCTGAAACTGAAACACCATCATGTTGAGAAGTTGCAGAAGTGGTAGTGAGCTCAGAAGATTTTCTGGTGACGAAGGGTGGGTAGTAGACTGGCGGTGTGTAGATGGGAATGTCAACAGAGCTGGTCGGGATCGAGGATGCAGCACCACTAGAGAACACAGGCGTGTTGTAGACTGGTGGAGTGTAGACTGGGTAATCAATGGTCGAAGAAACCGAGGATTCAGCGGTCGAGGAGTTACCAGGCACCACTGGTCGAGAGTAAACCGGCTTAGTATAGACAGGAGGCGTGTAGATGGTAGTATCAACGAGAGGCGTGTATACTGGAAGGCCTACAGTAGATGAGTTACCGGAGATAATAGGCTCAGGGTAGACTGGCTTGGTATAGACGGGGACCGAGTAAACGAGGGTATCAACTGGCTTAGTGTAGGCAGGAGGATCGATAGCTGAAGAATTTCCAGGGATCACAGGCTTAGTATAAACCGGAGGCGTGTAAATAGGAGTCTCAACAGGCTTGGTGTACACAGGAGGGTCGACAACAGAAGAGTTACCAGGAGCCACAGGTTGGGAGTAGCCGGGCTTGGTGTAGACAGGGGGCATGTAGACGGGAGTGTCAACAGGCTTAGTATACACAGGGGGGCTGATGACTGAGGAGTTACCAGGAACTATAGGCCTGGTGTAGGCGGGAGGTGTATAGATGGGCATGTCGACAGGCTTGGTATACGCAGAAGGAATCACAGTCGAGGAGTTACCAGGAACTGCAGGTTTGGTATAAACAGGAGGCGTGTAAATTGGAGTGTCAATGGGCTTAGTGTACACGGGAGGGTTGATTGTCGAAGAGTTCCCAGGGATTACAGGCTTTGTGTAGACAGGAGCTGAGTAAATATGTGTGTCCACAGGCTTGGTGTAACTGGGCGCCACGATGCTCGAATTGTAACCGGCAGGCTTCGAATAGACGGGAGGCGAGTAGATAGGCTTGGTGTACACGGGGCTCGTTGCATTACCAGAGATAGGGCCAGGGTAGACAGGTTTCGTGTACACGGGCTGTGCGTAACCGGAGCGTGTAGCAGTTGAGTTGCCATGAGCAGGGTCCGAGTACACAGGCTTGGTGTAGACTGGAGGAGAGACGTAACCACCGGGTGTGCTGTAAACTCCGCTCTGGCCAGGCTTCTGGTAGCCAGTGTGCGAGGCGTACTTGTCAATGGGCGTAGAGAACGAATGTCCAAGGGTCGAGTTCATGTAAGGATGCTCACCAGCACCGTCAGTCTCACTAGGATCATAGGCGGTCTTGGTCTGGTGAGGTGTAACATAGGTTGAGTTGACAGGATGATAAGGGGAACCGGTGTGGTGCTCGCCGTGGGACAGAGTAGAAGCATACTTGCTAGGTGGTACGAAAACGGTATTGATGATGGTCAGAGTCTTGGTGCAATCGTGGCAGATCTCGGTGGTGTAGTAAGAGCCATTGGAAGAAGCGGTGACTGTGACTGTGACGTCGACAGTCTTTGTTGAGATCTTAACATAGTCAGTAGGGCATTTGATGCTTGGATCAAGCGTCGCCGAGTTGACTGCAGAAGTGGTCGAGTTCTTGATAGGGCTGTAGCTCTTGATAGGCGTGTGGCTGGGTTGGCGGTATACATCATTCTTAGGCGAGTCAGATCGGGCAACTATTCGTTCTTGTTGAGCCTGCTGGAGTTGTTAGAAGATGTTTATCCCTTCAAATCTTGAGTGTTCATACGTTGCCAAACCAGGAACCACGAGGAGCAGCTTCAACCGCTGCGCCCAAAAGGCCAACGGCGCCGACAAAGGTAGGCAGAAGCATATTGCAGACTTAAACTCAATGAAAGTCGGAGAGAAGAAGAAGAAGAAGAGCAGCCAAAAGAGGGCGAGGCTGTTTGTGAGAGTAGGAGAGGAGATGTTGAGTCTGGTGGTGAAAGATTGGGTTCTTGGACGATCCCATCATCTTTAAGTACGACTCCATCTTGTTTAAGGGACAGGCAATCTTTACTGGAGGACTTGGATGTTAACAAAAGGGGGGCGAATATTGAAGATTTACAGGATGAATATTGAAAGGGTGGTTATATTGAAAGAGGGATGGATGATGGAGTTAGGTTATATGTGAGTGATAGAATATAGAAGGGCGACCCTCTTAACGTCTTGGTCGTAGGGCGGGTTTTTTTTTTATTCAAGGGAGCCTCCACCATAAATCATAACACCAACCAAGAGACCTTATCAACACTTAGACAATAGCAACAAAGGGCGGCAAAAGTAAGTAAAACATCGACAAGGCGAGGGAATCAAAGACATTTTCTGAATGTTCAGCATCGATCGGATCGCTAAAATCAACAGTAATCGCCCTATTATTCTACAAGTCAACATGAGACACACAAGAGCGAGATTCAACTGGAGGTTATTGTTGATATGTCTTTGATTTCAATGATAAAGGGCGATTCATCTCACGCACTCAGCTCCTCATAGGTGGCACAACCTTAATGAAACGGCAAGTAGTCGTAAACGAAGATCAAGTGAGTCCAACCAATATAACAAGGAGTGTGCGCAGTTCGCCTCAACGTTAAAGTACAAGTTTGCTTGGCCCTTCACAACCAAGTCAACTGGCGTGATTCTGTGGGTATAGGTAGGTATAGGTATAGATAGTATGTGCTGTGTGCGTGTTTCTTCCTGTCCGTCGGATAATTCATATCATATGTGCAGGAATGGGTATCAAGAGGGCCACGCAATCGCCGTCGTGCCCTTTGTAAAAAAAAAGTTAACAAGAAAATCGAGAAACAAAACCATATGCTTATGCCGCAAAAATCGTCAACAATCGGCCGCCCGTGATGCAATCGTGCAGCACCGAGAAACGTCCTAGCCATGGCCGATCTCGAGCTATTCCTCCTCGGTGCTTCAATTTGTTCCGTCTCGTCGTTCGTCAATCAATCCTCCCAGATGGTCTCCAAATCGAGATCCCCTCTCCTTTCAGCACCGCACACACTCCAACGCTTTCGCTTGTCCCTGGTACCGAAGCCCATCGTGCGCCCTCGCATCTGCCCATCTTTTCCCTTCAGGTCAGATGAGTCGTTACCCTCAACAGCATCTGCAGCGGCCTTGAGCTGGGCAATTCTTTCGGCTTCCAGCGCCGCCTCCTCAGCATCAGGCGTGTCGGGAATTGTTTCCAAGCTGGAAATGCTGGGGCTTCGAGACCTAGTCGATGTCGGTGTAGAGGGGACAGAAGAGTATGTGGTTCCGTAGCTTCCTGAGAGCGCATCGTAGCTTCGGTACGAAGACGTAGACGAGATTGAGGAGCCTGGTGTTGAGGGGAAGTTCCCCAAAGAGCCGGTGCTTGAAGATGCCATGGCCCGTAGAGGGGAAGATGGCCGTCGAAGTCGGGCGGGGATGCTTGTGGAAATACCCATGATAGGAGAGCTGCTGCGACCCTCGCTGTGCCTGCGCTCAGGCTCGAGAACTGAGGTTCGGATTGGGGAATCAGGCGGGAAAGCTTCATCAGCGGGCTTCCGGGGAATTCGGACTCGGCTGGGGGATCCAGAGGGACTGCCAGGACGATGCTGAGGAGAGAATAGAATGTGACCAGAGCCATTGACACCGGGCATTGATTGAGTGCGAGACATTAGGGGCGCGAGGCTCGTAGTAGAACGAGACCTAGTGTGGGCGCCCGATAGCGGAGATGTCGTGCGCGGTCGGTATGGGATAAAAGTCGAGGCAGACCATGAGGGTGAAGCTGGCGATGTCGGACTGGGGTCGGTACTTCGTCTCAGGTTGGGCGGCTTCCTGGGGAGGTCGATGCTGAGAGTAGAGATTGAGTTGGGGTTTTGGATCCGCAGTGAAGGAACAGCTGGAGAAGCGGAGGGTGACGGAGGGACATGAGTATGAGTGGGAGTGGGAGCGGGAGCGGGAGCAGTGCGGAACTCCTCCATACGCTCTGTCTCAGGAACCGGTTCCATTTCGAGATTGGTAATCGGGACGGGATGTGGCACGCGTGGATGGATGGAAGCTTGGTTGCAGCCAACCAGTTGGTCAGGACATCAACGGTGGCATGTGCCGGCCGAAGCTTGATCGAGTCTTGGCCGACGTGCAATGGCTTTCGGGGTAGCAATGATCGTCAGCGGCAGTCCTTGGAAGCTCTGTCGGCGGTTATAAGTTGACTGGTTATAGAAGGCGGCGCAGCGCTCAGCTGAATATGAGCCAAATGGTGAGTGACAATCACGGAGAGGTACAGTACTGAGAGCGCGGGATTGATTCAACGCGGTAAAAAGGCGGGGGCGCAGACGTATGTAGTAGATGGGTTGGAAGAATTTGGGGGTCGACGAGGTTGGAGGTGATTGACGACAGTTCTCGAGATATATGTAGACGCTGTGTTGCATGGAAGTTTATAGTTGGAGCTGCCCGGAGCTGGAGGGAGCTGTAACTAGGCAGTGGAGAGCAGAAGAGAACGGCAAAGAGACCTAGAGACCTGCGTTTGCTGTGGATGAGTCAACGTAGAAGAGTGTTCTACGTAGAGATTCCGCGTGTAGAGAGAGGAAAAAGAAGACAGAGGTCGAGAATAAAATGGGGAGAGAATTGAGTTGAGAAAGTTGTTTGAGGGGAGTAAAGAGTCCAGTGAAAGAGAGTGACAACCTGAGCCCGAGTCACAAGTGACACTGGGCGCGTGGTTCCGAGTGTGACGGTCAGGGTACCTTAGTGGTGGTGATGGGTGATGGCCCGGTGAGGTACCTCCGCTAGTGGATAGTGGAGAGAAGGGGACTGGGGGGCGCCACTAGGGGACCTGTAGCGGCCAGTCGTTCAGCCCAGGGTCAATGGAAGTTTGACGCCCTGTGATAGAGAGAGAGAGAGACTGTTTACGGATACAAGATGAATTATTTGTGTTTTTACTTTGGTACATGTCTACATGACAGGTAATAGAGTGTCGCTTATGCTTCTGCATGCCAGGGTTTTCCAAATCTAAAACAAAACAATAACCGCCAACGCCAACGCCAACGCCACCGCTTTCGATTGGCATACCTGACAACTGCCATGTTTCCTCCTTGTTTACCTCGATAGTTTGGAGCCAACCAGTCCATGGATACCTACCTAGGCAAAGCATTGTCCTTCAATGCAATGCGCTGTATGTATTGGCTCCCTCGACATGCATAACTAACAGTCAGATCACATTCCCGTTTCCACATCAACAAGCAACTCTTGCATATGGCAACGCGTTCATTCTGTGTTGACCTGACTAGGTAGGTAACTGATCACTGTATGTATGTATATCCATACCTGTTAACTGTTGTCCCCCAAGAGATATACCCAGTCTGATCAGCACATCACAATGAGACGATCCCACAAAGACCTCGACTCCTAATACTCGACACCGCCCTCCAGAACACTACCTAGCCTAGGTAACGTTCCAATTTCAATATTGAATTTCCCTAATCAGGAAGAGCCGTTTTTGACCGTTCCACCGCCTTCATTCACCCGTCAGCCACAACTCTACCTGTACCTGTAGTTTGGTACGCATACCTTGACATAGACGGTGAAGAGACCTCTCCACCCGGATCAAATCTCCAGCATCCCCTTCCAGTGGAACTATCAGATGGACTGCATTCATTGCCGACGCTCGGGTTTCAGGGGCCTTCGTGGGGCCCTCTACGGGGGAGACCGAAAGCCCGGGCCCAGAACTGGGCTTTGCGGATTTGAATAGAAGCCGGAGGCCTTTGACTGGGCCTAAGCCGAGGGGAATTAAAGCCCTCAAATGGCTCAATTGTTGTGTTTTGTTTTGTTACATATCTAGGTACGGATGAATAGCGTGGAGCATGCATGAGACGTATGTAACTTACTGTACGCGAGCGGTATGCACTGTACCTTTGAGGCTTAGATAAAGTTGACCAATCCTATTCTCATTTCATTCATGGATATTTATTTCTTTATGCGTGGCAAAAGACGCACGTTTCCTTTGAATGAATCGAAAAGCCAATAGCCACCAATCTGACCTTACAGGCTTACACATCCCGAGTCAGTCAGTCAAGCGTCGCTCATCTCAGTGCCCAATGACTAGCTAGCTACCACCTACTCAGCCGCTGCTCAAACGCTTGACGCCTGGGCTCTGTTCTGATCCTTGGCCTTAAGGGATGAGACGAGTAGCTTAAGGCTAAGGATTGCGAGGATAGACCCAGCTCATTGGGTATTCGTGTCATAGCTTTAGGCGCTATCTACAATAAAATTGTGCCATGACGTCGAGTCTAGCAAGATGCCCAATGTAGAGTGAATAGTTGATCTTAGACTCATATGAGGTAGTGATATGCAGCAAAAGGTTGAACCAGCAACAAAAGCGCTGAATAACTTCCAACACTCTCCCCCCCCCTTTACAATTCAAAAATATCATTTCATACACCAAGACTCAATTAAATACTTTCTAGTTCAACCCCAGATTTTCTCTCCCCCTCTTGACCAAATCTCAGGGACCTGGCGCTACTGCACGACATTTCCATAATTAGATCCCGCCAGCAGAATACTCCGGCGCCATTGTCTGAAGTCCTCGTATCAACTATGGCTTAGATCAGACATCTCCGAGTACTGTCTTTTCCTAGGTTGCTTAGCTATCTTTTATCAGAACCTTGACAAGAGTCAAGACGGTTACAGATGACAAAGAGAGACAGAAACAAGAGATCATGTGTCAAGTCGATCACATGTCAACACGACTCAGCATTAATCACATTACATACTTCCCCTACCGCTAATTGATGGTACCCTATACTAAGAAACTATTGGTTCATCTACCAGTTTGAGGCATATCACTATCTTTATCTCTGTACTAGATCGTTTAACGCCCAGGTTCATACAATCCATCAATCAGATACTCTCTATGTTTAAAGAGCTCGCTGACTAATGCAACGCACTTTAACTAACCACTGATAAGCCAAAAGAAGATGCGAGAAACTCAACGTGGCTGCAGGGATCATGACAACTGACCAGACTGCGACTTATCCAAGCTCATACAAATTCAACATTGCTCAATATGATGCATATAAAAACTCATCTTCCTCTCCTACACAATCTTTGTTGTTCCAGGGGGCGGAAGCTGCTCAGGGCCAAAAGACATTGGTAGAAGCTATTCGCGGTCAACCTCAGCTCAACCAGTAACAAAAGGAACATGACTAACCTGTCTTAACTTAATAATCACAAAGTCCTCGTTCTTGTCAAACATGATGATGGGAGTGTCCAAAGAACAAAATTCTCGAATACTACATCACCAAAAACACACAACTCACCTCGTTAGTCAAATCCATATATCTCTCTTCTTCATCTACCCCACACACACCAACGGCTTTCTCAGCCTTTGAAGAAAAAACTCACAACTGTCTACACATCCCACAGGGACTCGCCGGCGGCGCAATATCCGTAGCGACAGCTACAGCCCGGAACCCTCCATGCCCGCTCGTCACAGCTGTTCCGAGGGCGACGCGCTCCGCACACGTTCCGACAGGGTACGACGCATTCTCCACGTTTGCACCGCTGATGAGCTCACCCTTGCTCGAGAGAACTGTCGCGCCGACACGGAACTGGCTGTACGGACAGTACGCCGTCGCCTTAGCTGCTATCGCGCGCTGACGGAGCACCGAGAACTCATCCGGCGTGAGGCCGTGTGCCGCGCAGACCTCGACTATCTTGGCGGTGTCACGGCCTGAGAAGGTCTCTGGGGTTTCCATTTGAACTAATTTCGTAAAAGGAGAAGAGGGGAGAGAAAGGGAAGAAGAGAGAAAGAGGAGGTTTGAGGCAAAGGTTTAGGTGTTACTTATATCTTATCTGAGATCCCGTGGTCTCCGTAACGCAGGCGGGGCATCCATCGTGGACATCTCCGCATCGGGCGCTTCCGTACTGCGGGGCTGAGCACCGAGACAACGGACCTTCGGCCGCTTCCTAAGATACCGGACTTAACATGATAAGGCATTCTTATCATAAACAGCAACAGGTATGAATCTCTCAAGTCCCAAAATGTATTATCAGATGGCATTTTTGCATCTACTTATATCCATGGCCTAGTATTGCTATCATGACCATTATGCACCTTGCCCCCTTTGTAACCATCCATTCTCATTACAAATACCTAAATACAATAGAGCAGCACAAAACTCCAAACTCATCGCCCATGCATATTGCCCAGCGAGCTGTTGTAGACTGGTGCTTGAACGAACCCGACAAAATCATGCCTCCCTAGTTGCCTCCTCTTTCTCAACCCAACCCGATCTCCCTCCTCTGGTCTGTCATTGGTGCTGTTTATGAAATGCTTCTGGATTTGGATTCCAGCGGCTAGTAGAAACCATCTCCGAGCCTGCTTGATATTGAGCCAACTGTTGGCGTTGACTGTGCCGAACTGCTTGTGTCGCTTGGTGTCGCTGGCTCCACCACCTGGCTTCGAATTGACGTAATCCATTCATGCTGCAAGAGCTCGACCGCTGAAGCCCGGTTCCGAGGATCCCGCGTGAAACATCTCTTCAAGAAGTCCATTCCTTGGGGACTGAGCTGATCCGTGGGCGGCAACTGAGGCGGGTTGCCTTGGGCAATGTTGTACATAATCGCCCACTCATTATCAAGTTGTGCCCATGGTCTTCTGCCGGTAACCATCTCCATAATGACACAGCCCAGAGACCAAATGTCGACAGCCCCGGGCTTACCGGGATTCTCGCCTTTGATCACTTCAGGGGACATGTACATGGGTGTTCCTGTCATGGATCGGTTTGGCATTGTCGCGTGCATATCGCCAGCAAGTGTTTTGCCTTGTCGAGCAATCACCTTGGCTGCGCCAAAATCCACATATTTGATGATTCCGTTGTGGTCAAGAAGAATATCTGTTTCCATGGTTAATTTTCATAATCTCCCAGAGTTTTGAGTCAAGGCACTTACTTTCGGGCTTAATGTCTCGGTGGGCAATGCCGCTCTCATGCAAGTAGACAAGACCCTCGAGCAGCTGGAGCGCGTATACCATGATGACTTGCTCGTCTTCAATCCTGCCATGTTCCAGGAGGTTGGCTAGAGATCCTCCAGAGCAGAACTCCATAAAAATGTACACCCTGTCTCGGTGCACTTCGATGCCATAGTACGACACCACATTCGGGTGATCCAGCACTTCTAGTACGCCCATCTCCTCTCTGATTTGTTCAGCGATCTGCGGAATGAGTTTAGGGTCCTGGAGTCGAATTTCCTTGACTGCCATTAGATGACCCGTATCAAGGTTCATGGCTGCGTAGACATTGCCAAACGTGCCGCCTCCTACAAATTGACCTTGCTGCCAGCGCATAGTGACGTTGGTTGCTGACGAGGAAAGGTACGCCAATGATCGGTCCACCTCGTTGTTGCCTTCTAATACTCTTCCAACTCCTTGTCTTTCTGCCACCTTCTCGCGGCGATACTCATCCACCCTTTCAAGCTCCTCCATACGCTGCTCCGTGATGCAACGGGAGGCTTCTTCATCGTTCAACATCCGATTCTTATCAAGCTTCCGGAACTGCCCAACCAAGGCTTCGATCCGCTCTTTTTCGGCTTGAGCTGCTAGGTTTGATCTAGCGCCCATGATATCAAAGTGAGAGATAAGCAAAGCCATACACCCAGCAACTTTGGATCGGAGCTTGGTATACTCGTCCTCGCCGAGAGCTAAAATATGACGTCCCCTGGTCATGCCCATGGCTAATTCGAGCGCGAGCACAGCCCATCGGAATGTCTTTCGGTCTGACGCAATACAGTCGTCGCAGATGAAGCTGACCCAGTCGAGCGCAAGCTTGGTCAGCTTGAGATTGTTCATCTGTCGTCTGTTGCTGTCCATGTAGAGTAACGAACGCTGACCGAATTCCGTAGCAAACACGAAACACGTCTGGATGAGTTCCTGGCAGTCCTTACCTCGAGCTTGCTTTCTGATAATCTCTACACTGTCCATGAAGGTATTGGAAAGTTTATACGCCACCCTCCTGATTTCTGTTAATCTTGTGTTGACTTTATGGATGTTGGATCTCGATTCCTGGACGAGATCAACATGCATATCGACAGCATCAAGGAACGCTCTCCGCGCATTGTGAAGTGTCTGGGGGCTAGAAGCACAAAGTCGAATGTGACCTCGCTTCAGATCAATGTTCAGATCACGTAGCGGCACTTCAATCACTTCGCCAAACCAATTGAGCGGATCCTCCGGACGGAGAATGAGGAGGTATTGCTCTGCAAGCTCATCAGGAAACTGATCTTTTGACGTTATGGCCATCATGACCTGAATGTCCTCGAGCCTCTCGCGTAGTTCGGGGGAGGCGATAACATAAGTGTTGTCCTGCTCGACAAGACGAGTGTCAACTTGGAAATGACCAGAAGCAACTAGTTGATCGTAGAACTTCTGCATGGTCTCAGGAGGGAACGAGATGCTGTAGTCGGAGGCGTGCTCGTAATTATCGTTCAGCATTCGGGTGAACCGCTGAAGCATTCGCTGGCGGACTCGTACCGAGTCGAGGCAAGCCTTGTAACGCTTGCTCATCTCCGATGCGGTTTCCTTGGGCTTTGCTTGCAACTCTTTCTCGAAAGTCTGGCTAAGTCTGTTCAGTGCCTTGAACGTCAATGAGCTAAACTGCTCCGCAACCTCAATGTGACCATGCTGAAGATGGCTGCCAATTTCGTTGGCAAAATCCCATTCCTGAAACAGAAGTTCTGCTTCTTTGAAGGTGTTCTTGTTGCCGCTCAGCTTCCAGTTTAGCATTTTGAAATAGTATTTCAATGCTTCGAGTACAACCTGGTCGAAAGATTCGTCAATGCAAGGAGGCAGATCCCATCCTGGCTCTGGATGCGCAATGGCCGTGCATTCTATCTTGATCCTTATGGCGAACTTGAGTAGAAGCTGAAATTGAGAAATCATCTGGTCTTGCATAAGAGGATTTTGCTGGGCAGACTCCTTAACTCTCTTAGCATAGGCAAGGCGTGTCCTGGTGATCTCCTCAATTAGACGGGATGGAAAGCTGATAAGGGTAAGCAGTTCCTCGAGGTATGGTGGCAGATGACGCTTGCGGAACGCTTCCGAGTTTGCGATAAGAGTGTCCTTGGCCTTGCTAATAACGGTAGATATAGGTGCAAGCATTCCTTTCTCTAGATTCCCGTTGTCGTCGTTGTAGAGGGATTGAAGTCCGTCCTCCTTCATCAGGCGATCGAGAAAGGATGTTTCGTCGCTGCTGATACCATTGACGGCAGGAGACCGTTGTTTAGTCCGTGTAAAATCGAGCTCATCGTTCCCAACCCATTTTTTCAGAATGTTCAGCTCGGTATTGATCATTTCGTTGGTGTTGTACCATGAGATGATGGAATCATGGGCCTCTCTGAATGTAGCAGAATCTGCCGATTTATGTTCTGTTGCCAGTGAAGCCCAGGAAGGGTACAAGTTCTCACACATCTCGATCTTGGCTACCATGTCCTTAACTTGTTCATATGGTGGTTTGCCGGCTTCACTCTCACCCTTTACTTGGAAGTTGATGATTTCGTCGAGAGTTTTGTCGAGTGTAGATCGAGATTCCTCCAACATACGTCTTTGGACGGGAACATGCCTCCCACAAACTTTGGAACGAATGCCGAGCCAGAGTTCGGTTTTATGTGCGCTTTTGCCAGCCTGCTGGTCCGCGGAGCCGATCAAACGTTTCTTCTCCTGCCGTACGACATCTCCTGTAAGGACAGCCTCGAGCATGCCATGCCACTCGAGCCTTTCGCGGTTTTCGGGGTCTTTCAGTTCTTCATCTGTAGGTTGGAGGTTATCATTACCGTAGAACATGATTGTTTCCTGGTCGAATCGATCATCGTACGGGCCCTCCGATGAGGGTGTCTCCCCTTCCGAGTCCGAGTCATTCCCGTTCATGGTTGAGTAAGACGTGAAATATCCTCCACTGTAATCCTGGCGAAGTTTCTGTACGTATGCCCGTTCCTGCGCCCGGAACCTACTATCGCTCTGCCGTGGACGTGTTTTGGACGACGATCGGATGGATTCGGAGAAGGATGGGGTTGCTGGGGGATGACCTGGCTTCCTGGACGTGGCGGGATTATATGTATTTGATGGTGTCCTTGCAGGACCAAGCGGTCGTTGCGGCCAGGAGCCGTTGGGCGTGTAGACGGCACCATCATCACCGGCAGTGCTTCGCTGCGACTTGGGGGCACCATTAATGACCGTCCCAGGAAGCAAAGAATTCATTGACCCTGTGTGGCTCGATGCCTCGTATCGGGACAAGTTTCCCAGCTCGTCCTGACGTTCTGTCGCATGAGGGTCACCGTTTGTTTCGATCGGGGTTTCGAGTCGGTGACTCCTCGTTTTATCGGAGCGGCCTTCATCTTCGGTACCGGAGAAACGGACTGCTCGGGGTGATGACTCGGTCATCCTAACTTGTGTATCTGGGCTGGTGCCCAGGTGGAGTTAGAAATCTGATGGCCCCTCAGCGCTGCGCGTGGTTGACGTCTCAGTCGTAGGGAAAGGCGTCGGAACGGGTGGTAGAAACCAGCATATAGGGAAATTTCGTGTTGCGCGAGATAGGTTCGAAATGTTCACGATGAATTGAAGATGGCCATGGAGCAAGGGAGGCTGAGCTTGGAAGAGCTCTTGTTGCAAGCAAATCGAGATCAATCGCATGGAGGAGTGGCAACAGAGAAGCGCGTGCAAATTTACAGCCAATCACCAGGCGCGCATCCACGCTTGGGTGGCGTGGCTTGCGCCGGGCCGTCACTGTACCGTGCTGCAGGTAGCTACCTATCTAGATAAATACCTAATTAGTAGTAGGACCATCGCATGAAAACGAAAACATTGAGCAACAAGCAATCTTGATCTTCAAGAGACAGTCATTAATATCAGAAACAAGATGTAAGTAATGTGCATAATTACGATTAAACCTAAATGTGCTATGTAAATATCTTAGTTGTAGCACTGTCTGGCAGACATCCTAGTAAGATTCCAATGGGCCATCTTGCATGTGATAGGATACTATTACTTTCCTATTATATCTCAAATATAAGTTAATAAATCTACCTAATTTCAGATCACATAGCCTCTATCGACTTATTTCCCTTAGTTAATACCGGGAAACCCAGAGTGTGTCTAGCTTAAACGACCATTGTTTTTGTAAATCACATGTATCTGGTGATAAATAACCTTCATCATGACTACAAAGTTGTGCCATAAACAACCGATAGCAAAATTTTTAAAGTTCCCCGAGTCTCTACCAGCTATCTAGTACCTACCTCATCAATAATACCTACCGGAAAGGTAAGCAAGTATCCTACAATCCCACCTCTCCACGTTCTTTGCGAACTGTCTACCCTGCACTCGCTCATGTATCATGCGCAGGCCGTAAGACCATTTCTGGTTGGAAGAGGTATCCGTATGGCATAAGTCAATGCATCAATCGTGTTGGTAACTAATATGATAGAACCAGGAGACATTTTGCATCACAGTCCAACTTCCACGACTAATGCATCTATATCGATGGGAAATATAGTCCCCATAGTTAAGCCACAAGCATACGGACTTGCCGAATCTGGATGTATCGAGTCAGTCAGCTACAACATGCAAATCTTATTCACAATTTCATCGCTGGTACTCCCATAGATCAAATAACAAAGCCGCATTGGGAATTCGGATGGAATATCCCTTCGAGGCACGCAGCCCGAGATATGGGCACTAATAGGCATGGTGAAACTTTGGGACGACGCTTTGGCCCGAAGAAGCCCATCGAGCTCAGAAAAAAGAAGGACAAATGTCAGGACGGTTGCCGCACCGGATAATGAGGCTTGGCTTGCAGTGAGCTGAATGTTGTCAGTTCAAAACACTTTCGAGTCGTGTATCGTCAAACTCAACAACACCTTTCCCCGACACCGAAAGGGGTTCCCACCATGTGAAATGAGCTTGGAACTCCTTCCAATGATAAATGAATTCAATGTGCTGTGCCGTGTTGATATCCACGTGGCTTGACAACCGCGGTAACGCAAACTCAGCAAAACCCGGGCTGTGTCCATTCTGACACACTTCCAACAAGGATTCATCGGGTTGGAGACTTCCAATCACCATCGGGGAGCGTCGCCGTTGATGCTATATAGAGGCGCTAAGTTAGTACTTGACGCCGTTGATAAACCTGCCTTGCCGAGAGCCAATATTCTCCACAAGAAACGGTCAGATCAAAGGGCTTGATGCGATTGGACGCCGTGTCAAATCTTTCCGTCACGATCTCAAACCAGCGGTAGGGTTGATCTGATAGTTGTCTACTTGATAGTTGAGTCTGCAAGATAGTATCCTTAGTCCGTATCCTATAGACGTTGTGTTCGATAATAACAAACCTCAGTCTGGACCCTAGCCTTGGTGAGGATAGTCTCAGCAGCAATTAGAAAGATAATGCATTCAACCCTGCCAATTGGTGTTGTTCGCCATATCGAGATTTCCCATCATGTCTAAACTTGAGATGATCACGATGCTTGATGCACATCTCGATTTCCCAGAGGACAAATGCGTATTGTCAGGAGTTAGACCAAGGTTCAACTTGCCACACGAGTTAGCAAGATTAGTTCTGAGAAACCCTTGGCAGGGATAGGTAAAACTCACCGAGATGTCATCAAAAAAGAAACAAGAGTCAAGACATCACATCTTGGAGCACACGAGTACTCACACAGCTCTCATGTGTACCCGCGGTAATGCCGTCACAACCAATGCAGGTGTGTCAGTTGGTCACTGCACAAAGCTTGATGATTTGAGGGATTTGGTAAGCCACACCGTGATCAAGCTAGGACGCAAATCAAGTTCCACGCTGCTAAACAACAAGCGTCGTTCTCGCCACCCTCTACGGTATGGTCCGGTACAGCCCGTGTTGATAGCAATTATCTGATGAGCGTTACTGCATATTAGCAATTTGATGAAGGAACATCAAATGCTTGCGCCAAACTGAACATTGCTGCGAGTTGACGACCAACACTGGTGTATATATCGGGTTAACTAATACATAGTAGTTGTTCCTCAGCCACAAGCTCGGAATATAAACAGATCACCTCGGATTGCATATGAGATAAATATTTGCCAAAGATTGAGTGTTACCTTTGCGTGGGGCCGGGAGACCAAGAGCCTTACTAGGGCTGACCCGCCTGCACGAAAGGAGGACACTCCTGTAGGTACCCGTACCCGAAGACTGACCTGGCTAGCTGTCGCAGCGTAGTGGAGAGCAACCCTTTTCACCCCGGATTCGAGCTGGATTTGACTGCCAAGGACGTGTGATGCTTGTCTCATCATATGATGTTTTGGTACATAGCAAGTCGTCTTGCAGCACACCTGTTGACGGCCTATGGCATGGGGGTGCTTGTTGATCGTCGTGGTTGGGTCGTAATCCGATACCAGCACCAAAGGACGTCAAGGATACTACCTACCTTATGTACCTAGGTAGATGATGGGGTGGGACAATTAGAGGGCTTCACATGAATAGGTACCTAACTACCTGGGTAGGTATTATGATATGATCTCATAAAATTAACTTGTTAGTATAAATTACCTGCTGAGATCAGGTATAGTACCTAGGTAGTCAAGTTATAGCATCTTGTTATTACTACCGAAGTAACGAACTAACGTTAGATAACATTTAACCTACCTTCCTCGGCAGACTAGACATATGCGGAAGCGAGTCGGAACAGTCTGAGTCAAAGTGGAAAGGGAGACACTACCTGTGCTTCTACTAATCTCCTTCCTTCTGCTTGGCGCTGTTAAAGATTTGCCCGCAACATGGCAGGAACAAGGAGTACCCATGATCGGCCATAAGACAACTAGGTACGGAGTAAAGGAAGTTGTTTAAAGCCGAAGGAAAAAAAAAGCAGGCACGGGAAGCTGCAAGCCAGTCAGGTGGGCTGTGACTCTTCCTGTCTCACGGGTATGGGCATCTTTACTTGTCATACTTAGATAGACGGCACAGTAATTCAAAATTCCAACGTAGATTTAGCTGTGATAGCCGGCAAAAAAACAAAACAAACCCATCATCTCCATCATAAGTTATGTACTTGTGCAATAAACTCAACGCTCAATTCAAATCCTTGTCTACCTAGTTACCTACCTTACCTATACAAACTCAGTGGACGAGAGCATCATTGCACCCTACAAGCAGAACACGAGCCAGTTATTTAGGTATCAGTGCGACCCCATGGACCTACGTAAGAATGGGACAAGGTGACATCCATAATTTCATAGGTAGGTCGATAAGGTAGCTATTGCATTGCAAGCCTTCAAGGTGCGAAGGTGCCCGGTGGGAAGGAATTTGGATTCCACCCTACAAAGTTCGGCCAACTCTCATTGTCGACGCCAATGAAGCGCCATCTGTTCATTGGCCATTCATGTCGTTCAATCCAAATCCATCATCAATCATGGCTTGCTTGTCTCTCCATTCTGCGACAATGAGGCGGAATCAGGAATCCCTTTGTAGACTGACGAAGCAAGATGCAGAAGAACGGTCCTTTCGGTTGGTGGCCTTTGAGGATGGACTAAACGCGCTTGCAGCTTGCAAAGATCTAACTACATAAGCTCGAGGCTTGAGTTAATGGTGCATGCACAAGTGCAGCTTACACCTTTTTTGCTCGACTCGCCTCGTTCGGATCTTGCCCCCCAAAACCACAATCGCGTCTCAACGCTTAACGGCACTTCCAAGACAAGTCTTGGATTGCCCTACTCCCTGACCAGACGATGATACGCCGGCTCCGCGTACCGCTCTAGCGAGTTGGCCCGCGAGTGCTAGCAGCTAATCTGCTCAAGGTTAACTTACCTCTTACTCACTGCAACCCCGTCGTTCGAGATTTGAGGCCGTTGGACTAAGCACCCCCACTAACTAACGTTAGTATCGAATCCACTCCATTTGCCTTCCATCACAGACCCGGACCTGGCTTGGACTCGGCTCGACACGATACGACACATCAAACCCTGTAGGCTTGCTCGTACCAGCAAAATGTCTCTAGCTTCTTTTCTTTGGCATCCCCGTCTTGCTGAAGCAAAGGCGTCATTTCTCCCGAGACAGATACGGGATATGCATGGCACAGTCAATCACTATCAGCGCCCGTGCCTTAAGCGACCCTTGACCCCCGTGCTGGTCCCCATCTATAACCACCATAAGCTTGCCCGTCCCTGGCCTTGGAATATACATACTTAGAAGACCGCCCTCTCCTGGATCCTGTCGTGTCTTCTTCTCAACATCTATTTAGACACTGTCGCCCTGTCGCATTTGGAAAGCTTGGGAGCCCACCATCACGGCAACGTTACACACAAAGTTCAAGGCCCTACTTTCCCTACACATCCCATCTGATATCAGTCAACCATTGCAAGATATTGCGCCATCTGACAGACGCGATAAACTTTTATAACAGCTGGCGGCTGCTGCGGTCACTCTGGACTGTTTAGACACATTGTGTTCTACCCTGCCTCAACCAGTTCTACACGGTTCTCTTTAGCGTGGTATAAAGTTAGTACCATTGACTTTAGGTCTGAAACGCTCAACACGCGAGGAAGCTGCCCGGTAAGGTCTGTCCCTACCTCAGAAAGTGTCTGAGCTAATCAATTGTTAAAGGAAAATACTAATCTTGTTGAACACCTAACCATCATGTGCGACTTTACCAAGAACTACTACATCTACACGTCTTGCAGGGACCCGGGGGCACATTTTTGTAAAACATCCACCGACGGGAGTCGGAAGCATGCTTGCCCCAAAGGCCCTCACGAGCGTTACATCGTGTTACCTGAAAGCTGCCCGCTGTGTTGCGGGTGAAGTTGAGTAGCGGTTTCTAGCGGAGCCGACATCACGAAAACGAACAAACCCCTAACAAAGATCTGGTTTGATGACCATGATGAATAAATACCAAACGCACGCGCAGGTAGATTTGGGTTCAAGCACAAGGTGCTGAGATTGCAATGACCCCCGCTCGAATCTACCAAGTATGTACTATTACTATTTCGGGTCCTTTCAGACGGAGGCAGCATGTTCGAGGATCATTTGTACAATAGCCGGACCCTGGGACTTCTGTAAGGCCCTGCACAAAGGAGCATGAATGCCGGCAGCCACGGCATCGAGGAGGAGTGTAAAGGTTTGAATCGAGAAGTCAGCAGGAGGAGCAAAAGCAAGCACATCAAAAACATTGGTTAGCAATTAGTTCTTGGGAAAGTTGGAAGGTGAAAAGGGGTATATGTCACGATTACGGGTACGGAGTATGTTGTACGATATACGTCAAGGGCTGTTTGGGGCTGAAGAATAATGAGTAGGGAGTAGAGCCGAACCGAGAGAACTCAACGGTATTGGAAATGGCGGAGTACGTATGCTGCAGCTATATGTGTCATTCGAAATCTATTCGTTTCTTGCTTCGTTACATGGAGTCTCGGAGGTCCTTCGGCTGATGTTAGTCCCAGGCCTACTGTCAGCAGGTGGCTAGTTGGAGCAGCAACCATGTTGCCAGCCAACATTGCACCTCTTGCATATCTCGATGTTGCAACGCTCCAGTGTCAACAGCATGAACAGGGGTGTCCTTGACCTTTGGGCTGAGCATATACAGTACATACATACATACACAGGTGCCAATACCAATGGCGATATACCCACGCCACCATTTCCTCTGACAGCTCGCTAAGGGTGGTCAAGAATCGCCCCCCACCACGGGCCTTGACCAAAAGCACATCTCAGACAAGAGACAATATATGCAAGAAGAGGGCAAAGATCAGGGACAGAAACGGGAGTTGGCCGGGGATAAAATGGCTGAAACTGCGGGGAAGGGAATAAGCGCGCCTGAGGGTGCCGCGCGGGAGGCTAAGAATCTACGAGGCGGTCGTCCATGTAATAGCAAGCCCCGGTCTGGAACGCCTAGAACTCCTAGACGAAGAGGGCTTATGCGGTCGGCTCTGAAGGGAAATCTGTCAGACTTATCCTTGTACAAGTGATGACTGTCAGTTGAGGCGCTTAAAGTTTAGACGAGAAACGTCGAGGTTGCTTCGTGCCAAGCCCGTGCAGAGAGAGGGAGCTATGTACAAAGATTGGACGGAAATTCCATGTTCGCCGTTCTCGGAATTAGCTCCGGAAGAAACCTGGATTGTTTGTCCCAGGACGCCCAAGTTTCATCCTTTGTGATCCTGACTAACGCGGAAGAGGCGCTACACCTGAGACACCTAGTGATGTTCGTTCTACAAGCCATCCTCGCTTCCAGGGCATCTAACTTTTTATGATAACGTGGCTTGTGTGTATGGAGGCTCTCGTTTCACCTGTCAATATTAGGGTTAGGTTCTCTCGGCTGGCATACAGGAGTGATCGAGATCAAGTATACAGCTCATTATGTTAAAGTCTAGAACCTAGCTTGGTACACTTTATTTTTCTACTGGAGACTGAATATCTAGCAAGTTCATATAGTTCATGATAGAAACACTATAGTTGGATAACTTGTGCATTCACTTCTGTCAATGCCATGCGGCCAGCGGCCAGCGGCCCGCGGCCCGGGCCTTTGAAAGAGACGGCGTAACTCGGCCGAGAGGCGGGTGATGAAAAAGAGTGGAGATAGACCCCAGATCCTTGATCCAGCCCCGGACCGAGGCACGAACGGCCCCGCCCATTTCGGAGGCTTCCTGGCGGGACCTTGTTCTTTCATCTGAACATCATCTAACCTGTCACTTTTCATAACTACATCCATACACGGTAGTTGTTTCAACTTAGTCTTATTAGCTAGACTATATCGTTTACGTGATAAACTTAAACCTCCCCTTAGCCACGTGGCAAATCACATCAAAATGACCGTTCCCGAGTCCCAGTACCTTAGTCCAGTCTGGAAGGATGGAATCTTTGGTAGGTCCACAGCTGTCTGCGACCTTTGTTCTCTGTTACTGACGCGTAATAATATATAGACGGCCGTGTCGTCTTCGTGACAGGTGGTGCGGGGAGCGTCTGCAGCATGCAGACGCGTGCGCTGGTCCGCCTGGGTGCAAATGCATGCATCATCGGCAGAAGTGTCGAAAAGACCGAGGCGGCGGCTAGAGATATTGCAACCGTGAGACAGGGAGCTAAGGTGATAGGAATTGGAGGCTGTGATGTTCGAAAGGTATGACGCGTATATTCGAAATTAATATCTTCAACAGTGCTGACTGCTTCTAGATCGAGAGTCTCCAAGCTGCTGCTGAGCGATGCGGAAAGGAACTGGGAAGCATCGATTTTGTCATGTAGGATGATACCCTGGACCGAGATCTCTGTTATGACATATACTGACGCGTTTCTTTAGTGCTGGCGCGGCTGGCAACTTTGTCGCACCCATAGAAGGCCTAAGCTCCAACGCCTTCAAGTCAGTCATGGATATTGACGTCTTGGGAACTTTCAACACAGTCAAGGCAACAATGCCTCATCTACTCAGTAGCTCCAACCCTCGCATCATCTACGTCTCTGCAACATTTCACTACACCGGTATGCCGCTGCAGGCACATGTCTCTGCAGCCAAGGCGTCCATTGACTCACTCATGGCGTCGGTCGCTCTCGAGTATGGGCCACGAGGCGTGACGAGCAACGTTATCGCGCCAGGAGGTATTGAAGGTACCGAAGGCCTGGCGAGGCTGGGCAGTGAGGTGGATAGTGAGATGAAGAGATACGCCAAGGGAATACCGTCGGGTCGCGTGGGAACTGTGCGAGATATCGCCGATGCGACCGTATTTTTGTTCAGCGAAGCCGGGAGCTACATCAATGGACAAGTCCTAGCTGTGGATGGCGCGGCATGGAGACGCCAGGGAGCCATCAGCGTGGGAATTGAGGCTGGTATGGAGTACCCAGAATATCTGCTCAAGGGAGAGTTTTCGCAGAATCTACGAGATCCGCGAAAGAACACGAAGCCGAAGCTGTAATGGGGATTGGGACTTTACATGATGTGGTATGAGGATGGAATACCGCGAAAGCGACAGGGATCATGTTGTAGAGGATCATAAGGCGATATGTACCAAAGTTTCATGTTGTGATAGGCGTTGCTTAGAATCAGGTTATCTTATGAGGAGGGCTAGAACTCGGAGGACTGAATAGTCGGAGGTGGCGGAGATAGTTGTTCTGGGACGATAGATAACATCCAATGGGGGATCCGCCTTGAAGGTGACATCTCCGGGAGTTATGAGCCGATGGGTTTAGAAGTTTTTGATCATCCGGGAATTGACGATATATAATTAGCTGAGAAAGAAGAGTATAGCGGTTCAATGTTGCTAAGGAGTAGTAATCAAGAAGAAAAGACACGGGTTAGCCTAATGCTAGAGATGTGTATCCGTATATATATATATATATATATGTGTGTGTGTGTGTGTGTGTGTGTGTGTGTGTGTGTGTACAAAAATCTACCTAACTAGAGTCAACATGATAAGATAGATATTTAAATGCTATCTCAATGGCCGGAGATAACACGGCCAAATCATCCGTCGTGCAGAGCCGCGACCCGGCCGAGACCCGACCATCACTACGTCCGATGGCCGTAGTGTTTGAGGTCTTTTCTTTTACAAAAGTGCCTGAGTAGGTAGGTATTCAAGAAAAGGCAATTGATGGATTTATCTGATTACAAGTCTTGCATTAGTGACTGCTATGGCAATCCTTTGAGGTAAGCTGCCAAAGCTTCCTTGATGAGTTCATGTGTGTGTATATGGTATTGCAACTGAGGTGATTCATTTTTTATAAGATCCACTCATAAACATCAACTCCTCGGATATACCTAACATTAGTAGTCAGTACTTTGAGCCTACCTAGACAGAAATCCATGGCCTAGGAACTTGAAGCATAAACATTCGAGGCAGCATGATGGCTATCATGATCATGGTGGATTGGTGGTCTGAAGCGAGTTTCCTATCCAGGTATCGATATCCAAAGAAGAGGGTCTCAATGGCAAGGTTCAATTAGCTTGACTTGAATCCAACTCCAGTTCGTGGGACTATGCAGGACCTTGCAGCAACACGGCACGCTCAAAGCCGAGCGAGGCGGGGAACAAAATATATCGTGAGTCTCGTGAGGGTTAGGTAGTAGTAGAATATAATGCCGAGAATATATTAACTCTCGTCATGTATCTTCTTTTCTAATCCCTCTTCATTTCTCATGTTTTTCCTGTAGTGAATTTCCCATGCAAATTGGAGAAAGTGTGAATAGCTTCATCCACATCCAACCCGTCCAAAATGCGCGCCAACTCCCTCCTCCTCTTCTTCCTCTCCTCATTCCCCTCACTCACCGTCGCAGAGGATGTTCTCGGTCTTTACATCTTCCACCGTCACGGTGACCGCACAGCCAAAGCCTGGAAACCCGTCAACCTAACCGCCCTAGGAGCCGACGAGGTCCATTCTTCAGGATCTTGGTACCGCAGCACATACGTGGACGATGACGCCCCGCGCAAGATTGTAGATATCAGCGCCGACTCGGCCCTCATTTCTCAGCTCGACGTCACATCTCCCATTGACGCCGTGCTTCAAAACTCGGCCCTCACTTTCCTTCAGGGCTTGTACCCGCCTACCAGACAAACTGAGACTCTTGCCAACGGCACCAAGATTAAGGCCCCTCTGAACGGATATCAGTATATCCCCATCAGCTCTGTAGAGAAGGCAGCTAGCGACAAGCAGTCTGAGAGCAATGCTTGGCTCCAGGGAAACAGTGGCTGCACCAACGGTGAAGCCAGCTCAAACGACTACTTCTCGTCTCCCGAGTATGCAGAGATCTACAAGGACACCGAGGACTTTTACCAGAGTCTTCTTCCTGTCATTGAGAATACCTATGGCAAGGATGATGCCAACTTCCAGAATGCTTACACCAGTATGTTGACCCTCAATAATCAAGCGCCCTTTGACATATTGCTGACAAAATCAGTCTACGATCTCATCTATGTTGCGCGCATCCACAACTCCAGCATCCCCTCGGAGGATCTCCTTACAGAGTCTGCTCTGAACAGACTCTACAATCTCGCCTCTATCCACGAGTGGAACCTCGCTTACAACAGCAGCGAGCCTGTCCGCGCCATTGCCGGCTCCGTCCTTGCAGGCCAGATCCTCGAGGCCCTCGAACCCATTGCTGAGGGTAAGACTAAGGCCCCCAAGGTGAACATACAGTTCGGTGCCTACGCCGCCTTCATGGCTTTCTTTGGCCTGGCTGGTCTAGACAAGACTAGCTCTGATTTCATGGGAGTCGTGGACTATGCTTCATCCATGGCCTTTGAGCTCGTCACAAACGCTACCAGCCCTACAGCCGATGATGTCAGCGTCCGATTCTATTTTGCCAACGGCACTGCTGCCAAAAACACACCCAAACTGTTCTCTCTCTTTGGCGAGGAGGAGACTACTATCCCCTGGAAGGACTTCAAGGCTGGCATGTCCGAGTTTGCTATCGAGGACACTGAGCACTGGTGCAAGCTCTGCGGAAACACCGACGACATCTGCGCCAGCAGCTCCGCCAACGGTGACGGCAATGCCTCTGTATCTTCTCAGTCCCATTCTGGCAATGGTATTTCCAAGCCCGTTGCTGGTGTAATTGGAGCTCTCGTTACTCTAGTTGTTATCCTGGGCATCCAGGTGACTGTCATTCTGCTTGGTGGCCTGCGACTCGTCAAGAAGTCGACGTTTAGTGCTGTTGACCCGGCCAAGGCTGGAGATATTAAAGCATGAGTGAGAAAGGGGCTAGCAAGGAAACACCTGGACAGCCAGAGTGTAGTGTACATGGCTCAAATGATGTTATGATTTAGAACGATATCACAATAGTTATCCTGAGGAACCAATGGCTTTTATCTACAATGAGTCATGTGTGTTCTTAATGATATGATCTTGATGACGGTGGAGTATAGCAATGCTTTCCTTCTTAGATCCATCCAAATACTAAAACATTAAATATTACCCAAAATTATATACTTTTGGAAAGAAAGTCATAGACGCAGCATTATGCACCCCGTCAAACCCCAAGGGTATCAGTGGTCTTTCAACACCATTACCGAAGACCAGTCATTTCAAGCAGGTCATGGCGATAGTAAAATGCTCGCACTCGCTTGCCATAGACATCTGTGCATAATTAGTACAAGCGACTCTTTGCAATAGATACGAAATTACTTACACATTGGAATGCTGAGAAGGCACACGACAACCTGGATTGAGGCGATCGACAGCATCGTCCGTTCGATACCACCATCGTTGATCCAGTCATACGCAAAGAACGTCAGAATGAAACTGAAGAAGTTTTTGAAGATAATCATGATCGTGAATCCTTCGATAGTCAGATCACCTGTCTAGTTGTTAGCGATACTCATACGGTGGAGAGCCAGGACCGACATACGGTACGCATCGACAATATACAAGGAACTGGCCACGGCACCAATAACCATTCCTGCAACCTCGAAGCCGAAAAAGACAAGGGGCACATGGTATGTATATCTCCCTTTCAAAACATCGCCAGCCGTCAGGCCGAATCCGTACAATCCAATTCCGCCTATGATCATCATAGGGATCACAAGAAGAATACGAAACTCAGGCTCATATACGCCTTTGTTGAGCTTGGTCATATATTTGACGCTTGTATCGGCCAGCAGACCCGCCAAGATGAAACCTACAACAGCACCGACAAAGGCGCCCGTGTAAGTGTAACCAGCCATGACTTCCCCCCAGTAGTAAGGGGGTCCGATGAAAATGGCTGCTACAATAACTCCAATGAACACGGTCCAGCCGATCATGGTACCCTGGATAAGGCAGCCCCAGATAAAAGCTGGATGGACCAGCAGAGGAAACGGCCGCAACAGGAGAACCCAGTATCGCTCATCCGTCTTCCGCCCGTCAAACAGCGAAATTGACTCAAGGAATGTCTTCTTGGGAGTATTAGCATTTCCAATAGGCTGGAGGGCCCCAGATCTAGGTAATAATGTAAACCCGGTCGTGGGCTTGTCAAGTCCCTGGGAGGCTCGCGAGTCGGAGTCTATCTGCGGCGGTGGGGTATTGCGTTTATCTTTTGTTGTCAGTTCTATTCCGATTTCGCCTGTTGTATCGGTATTTAGGCTCGCTTCTCGTCGATATGCTGTCTCGGGACATAGAAAGAAGATAGCTGGTAGGGTAGCGGCAAGGAATATGGCGACAAAAAAGAAGGTCCACTTCCATCCCATGGCTTCGGTAATCTTACCCACCACGATGGGAGTAAAGAATGCCCCGCCGAAAACAGCCAGGTTTGTGAATGCCATACGCACACCTCGTTGGTGGACAAAGTACAAGTCACCAACGGCTGCATTTAGCAAACTCTCAAAAGGAGCGCAGCCGACGCCTTGAACAATTCGGGCACCAACGAAACTTCCATAATGGGTTCCGACCGACCCAGCCCATGCGCTTGAAGCGATAAGAATAAGTATCCCGATCAAAAAGAGGTGTCGTTTCCCCCAAATGCGACCAGATGGTACGAAGAATATGGCGCCAGCACCGCAGCCCAGAAGAAAATATCCTGTCAACAAGGCGACCTTGGTGAAGTCTTTGGAGAAGAGAAGCGCGATGGTGATTGTGTTAGCAGCGAGGATAGGACCAAGCGCAGTCGCAAGAATGCCGGCGAAGCAGAGGAGGAAAGTGATAAGGTCGCGTCGCCAGAGCGGCCAGTTTAATGGATCGTTCGGGTCATCGGAGGGTTGAGGAATCTGGAAATCATGTCAACTTGTGTGTCATGAGCCAGGAAATAGATAGACACGAACAAGGATGATGGATTCATTTCCTATATTGGCATACTTGAGGTTGCCATGGTGCTCGTTAGCTGTTTGGGGCTGAGAGGGGTCATGAAAGTACCGCGTCGTGCCTAGGATTTGGTTTCGTTTGTCAACTCGTCATGTCCACAAGTGCCCGTACAGGAGTTGAATGCCATCGGGAACTCGACATCGGCGATGGCAAGTCATGCGCCTCATCTAGACAGGAATATGACGCCAACTACTTACCAGGAACATGTTCGATACCCTTTGCCTCGAGGATCCCCAAGGGCATGCTGGGCGAGATCGAATATCGATCGTCTGAAGAAGAATACAGTAGCACCCACTCAATAGAGGGCTTTGGACTGGCGCTGGCCGTCCTGTACTGTAATACGCGCAGAGAAAAACGCCTCTTCCCAAGGACAATGTCGATGGAGTTAGCTGAGTCGGCTTCGTCCAGAAAGGTATCGTTCGGGTCAACAGTTTTTCTTGGACATGTTCATCATAAGCGACCAGAAGTGGACGGATTCGTGTAAATATGGGGGTGGAGATGGGCCGAGGGTTCCGCATAATTCTCCAAATGCCGTGATTCGATTACCGGGGTAGGTAAGTGCAAGTGGGATATCCCCTACAGACGGGTGGGGCTTTTTCACCCGCATCCTCCAAATTGCCGATCAAAGAGCGGGCTGCTTCCCTGCTTCACGTTCATTAATTTGGACAAGTAATAATAACTTGTGCAGCCAGCAACTTATCTGTACAGTACACTGTGAGCAAGCAATGCGAGATGATCAGCCTGATCGCTACTGTCCTGCACGTCAACATCATCACATTAATGTCATGTGGCTTCTTCGATATCCGTTGAGACGGTACAGTACCGTACATAGTTGCCGAATGGAAGGGTCCTAGGTCTGGTTACGTATGCCCAACCAATGCCACGGCTACCTAGCAGTCATTAATTTTAAAAATCTACAGTATTCAAAGTTAAAGTTGATGGCGCCTTCCGGCAGGTGCAGTGGTTGCTGAAAGGCGTTGAGGGAGCCATCTTTTATGACTGCCCCGATTAAGGTACTCTACAGGTAAGGTACACGTAGGTAGTAGGCAAGTACCACCTTCTCGCAAAGTAAGACACGGACTACTTTTCCCTTTTGCAACTCGCAAGCGTCAAAAAATTGAGTCAATCCAATATTAACAAGCTTCTCTTTAGCGTAATGATGAACGAATGATGAGCTTTATTTCCTGCAATCACTGATAGGTCTACCTTAGGTACCTATCTACCGACTCTCTTTTCCAAAGCTAAAAGCACCAAGACCCTTGCTCGCCGTTACTGGACACATGGGCGGGTTAGCCCCTGTCTCAAGGAACCCACAAGGTCGTTTTAGCTTCCCTCCAATATGCGACTTTCGGCAGGCAGCTCCATGGATGATGGATCGTCCCTTGCTGGACCTTTGAAATCCATCGCTTATTCGGAGACTTCTTCAGCCATGTCTCGACCTCTCCGATGTCAAAGCAGCTTCAGAGCATTCTAATGGCCTATACTCGATTGCTTGTTTAAGAACCCACGCAGCTATGCAGGAAAGCTGACTGTCTCGCTCTCTCCGTTATCACATTCACTTCAAGGGCATCAGCCTATTAAATTGACTCCAGCAACACCGGAGTATCGAGCCAGCCAAGCAGAGTTGAATTGCTCCGTATTACATGACAATTCGTCTTGAATATGATAGGTCATTGACACGCCCAATATGGCAAGTTTTCAGGCGGATGGCTCTACTTTACTTGCAACAACGGTTATACTCTGACAGATTCCGAAGACCGACCATAAGGATATCCCTATCGCAATGACAATACATATTGCTACAATAAGAACCACGATAGTAACGTCATCATCAACCATGATGGTGAGTACTTTGGAGCTGGGCCCGCAGTGTGGGGACAGCTCGAGTTCAACAACCAGCTGCTCGAGAAACAGCTTCTGATTAATGATAGCGCGGCCCTGTTTCGAGACATCTAGCAAATTGTCGTGTCGGCATGTTCAATCGGAGCAGAGATCTGATTAAGAATCGTGATCTTCAACAACTTTTTAATACCTTGTCTAGCTGAGAAGAGGTCAAAACCCGAAAGCCAGCCCTCATTAGACAACATGGTTGGCCTGGTGGTGGTTCTGAACTGCAATTCCCTGCATAATGAGGTCCTGGCATCGTCTTAGCAGGCCCTACCAATTTTTTCTTCTGTTCTTTCAGCAGACAAGGAGTCGTCGATCATAACCCAGTCGGGACATCGGAAAGCTCAGCCTTATTCAGACGGAAGAAATGCTTCAAATGCAACTTGCCCCGGATGTCTTCGACATACAACGCATCATCCCGGAAACTGCTACCGTATCCAGCTACAGCAGTACGCTTAAGGGATACATTCGATTTTGGATTGGATTATTCGTGCCTTTCAACAAGCCACAAAGGCTATTCCCAGCTGGACCAGCCCCGCCACAGCATCGGACTTGGGGAATACCCATGTGCGGTAGATGCCAATCTAGAATGGCTCTTTGAAGAAATGCCATCACTTTTCACGGGCTTTAATTACTAGGATTGTGCCACCACCATCACATAAGGTTCTGCCGCGGCCCTTACATATGGGCTGTATCGGCGTTCGTCACTCGAACTATGTACCTGTGTGAGGGTGTTGAGAGGTTGATACAGCTAGGCCAGGGAAGAGATAAGGTATGTATTTTTCGGCTCAACGCGACACAAAATGACGCCGCAATGGGCCCCTTGTTTCCTGGGTGCCAACGCCAGGCACAGGCATGATTGACTGACTGCATACAGCATAATTTTCTTTTTCGTATATGGCGCCCTAAGCCATGTGGGAACGGAGAAGGTCGATCGCAGGCCAGTCACGGTGAGAAGCGCATTGATTGAAGGGATGAGATTGAGGGCCAAGGATGAGTCCCCACAGGAGGTCTTCCAGTAGAGCGGTTGCGGATTTCCAAGCTCCAGACGCTTGGTGCAGATTACGGACGATCACTCATCAGCAGATACAAAGGTACCCAACAGTGACGGGGTAACGCCAAACCAATGGGAGTGTGCCTTTAGAAGATGGGAGCCTTCCAACGTTGTTCGTCGTGTGTTTGGTCGATTTTGAAGTTTGGTGTGTGTGCGTATGTATCGATCGAGTGTGGGTGGACACTGGATCTGGAAAGCTGTCATGAAGGAACCGAACCGCCGCCGGGACAAGCGAGCTCGATCCCCCGGCCCGTTGTGTGAGATCCGGCAATGACGTCCAGCTGCACGGATACAAACCCACGCCAGGGTCGTCAGTGACGATGCATACCTCTAGCTATCTGGCGGCTAAGCTCATATGATGGCACGGTGCGGTGCAGTTAGCGGCGCAGTGAGCTCAGTACGGAGACGGCCCCGAGACTGTACAGCGGTGCTGACCTCACCACAAGCCTGGCGAGACAGGACGTTGGATTATCTTGATACCCTCCATTTCTCTTGCCTCACACCACCCAGTGGCAGTTCAGATGGGCACTTTTTCTAGCTGCACTGACGGATTCCCGACCGCTTCTAGCACCGAAACTTGATGAGCTTCAACTTCAGTCAAGTCTTGTATTTGTTCCCCTCGTCTCTCGTCGGAGCCGGGCTTGGCTCCGGTCGAGTTCAGTTCACATCCTGCCAGTCCCGTTTTGCGCATCTTTTTCGTGCCCTTGCTCCTGAAAAAAACTCCTCTTTCAAAGGATGCATTTTCGAATTCCAACTACAAGGCGGCCTCTTTAGCTTCCACGTTGTTATAACCTCCATGTTCCCCTGCACACTTGATCAACACACCACCCACCGAGTCGCACTCATACCTTGCAACAACGCGATCAAAACTCATCTTCTCTTGACCTCGAAAACCTCATCACCTACCACATCACCTACCCCATTTAATCCCCATTCTTCTCTCACTGGTCACCCGCCTCGGCCGCCTTGTGCGTGCATGCTTATTGTTCCGCCCCTCAATTTGTTCCCACCCACGCCTGGGACCTCACGAAAGCGTCGCGACATTGCCCTTTACCTGAGTAGGACAACCGAGAGCTCAACGCTCTAACAACTTTCTTCTCGGGACGCTGTACTCAATGGAGCCTACCGACCGCATCTGGGAATTCTTTTCATCCTAGCCAGCTTTTTAGAGCTGTTGTTCCCCAGCATTGTCTCAGCATATTTATAAGGCGTGTGGCCAGAGTTGGCCTTCTCATTATGGACGCGGGACCATCCTCATCCAGCAACGTCTCGCCTGGACCTGGACCGCATATCAATCGAAAAGAGCGCGGTGCTATTGCAGCCCAGGTATGTTATACTCGCAGGATGTGCCTTTGGAACCTTTGGATCTTCTACTTGTCTGTCTCGCGCCCATTTCGTTACTGTCCTTGTTGCTGGTCGCCAAGATCAGCCTCGGTTCCCTTCCGTAGCCTGCCATACGATTTTAGCATCTGCTTTGCATCCATACCACCTGCTCCTTACTTCTCCTGGTCTATCAGCTCATTCCCGAATAACCTAGGTGGCTCATCGTCGAACGAGTGACTAACAAATACCCATTTAGGCTTGTGAGACTTGTCGTAACCGAAAGCAAAGATGTGATGAGCAAAGACCAAAGTGTGGTACATGCCAGAGATTCAAACTCGAATGTCGATACCGAGAACCTCAACCTACAAAGTATGTTCCAACAATAAGTGCTTGACGAAGCGGCATAGAAGCAGATCCTGGCCCTTGTATGGTGATGCCGTCGTTGTCCCGGCTCCTACTTAACCCAACTGCAATATGCTAAACTCCGCCCATAGGAAGGATAAAACCTTGGTTGAGATTCTGGATCGACTCAAGACTGTCGAGAATAAAATCGACAATTTGGGTCTCCGGGAAATCACAACCCCCCCTCTCTTCACTTCCCAACCGCCTACCGTCTATCACACGAACACGCCGCTTCTGGTGGACCCTGAAACCCAGGATTCTCTTTCAGGGACGTCTCTCCCCTCGACAAGTCCGACACCCCATCATGATACAGGAGGCTACCGCTATGACTCTTCAGTCTCCAAAATGTTGGAATGGCCTGTCATGCGCCAGATGTTCGAAAGTTTGGGTCAGAAGCCCCCATCACCTATGGGGGAGCTTCCTTCACTTCCCAGAGGACTACGTGACTCGACTGTTACCTTGCCGTCAGAGGGACTCCAGCCTGTAGGGCTACCGAACAACAGTACCTTGCAAGTACCGTTACACCTTTCTGGCTCTGCTCCAGCTCTCAATCTTAGCCCACTCAGTGTGGATTGGGAGACAATGCAACGACTTAGCAAAAGTTATTTTGATGTCATCAACCTTCTTCATCCTATCATGGACCGACAGTGGTTCATTTCGAATACGCTGAGTTCGATCATAAACAACGGATTCCAAGAAGGAACAGTCTCATCCCTTGTACTTCTTGTCTTGGCCCTTGGAGAGGTGGCCCTCACTACTTCTGAAGTGCCGATATCAGCCTACAAGCAGCGACCCTCTGGAATCAAGGGAGGTACTATTGATCGGCCACCTGGTCTTGCTTATTTCAATGAAGCACGGAAAAGAATGGGCTTTGCTTTGAGCGAGGTCAGTTTGGAGAATGTACAAATGTTTGCGCTTGCTGCTCTATACTACCAAAGCTGTGGACAAGGCCTAGTAAGTATCCTTACTATACGTCGATGAGTCTATGCTGACATGCTGTATAGGAATGCTGGAGAATGACTGTCTATGCATCTTTGGCCTGCCAGGCCCTGATAACAAGGTGAGGAAGCGAACTCCAAATAGTCTTGATTCATGGAGTCTAACTCTCGACATACAGCAAACCGAACGAACTCCATGGTCTTCGGGCAGACTTGATAAGGCGAATATTCTGGCACTGTTCTATTATGGAAACGTAAGTATTGTTGAAGCTGTTGGGTTATATGTACTGATGACATCGGGCAGTTGTTTTCATATGGAATTCGGGTTGCCCTTCACTGGATTGGAGAAGCTTGAAGAAGCCATTGGCCTTCCAGATTTTAGCGGACCGATTACCGACGAAGACTACATCGGTAATCAAGCGACACACTTTCAAGAACACTTTGCCTCCCAGATTGTTTTGCGGAGGCTTTCTGTCAGCTTCCACTCAGTCCTCAGCAAGGGTTAGTTGTCTGCGCGATGACCCGGCCAATTATGTGATGGTGAACCTTGGCTAACGTGCGACAGCTTTTGGTGTAGACTCGTCGGTTTCCTTCGCTACGGGCTTGCCTAGTAGCGGGAACGTGGCAACAATGAAACAACTCGACGCACAACTCGATCAATGGCGGGGCATGTTGCCAGGGTTTCTTCGATGGCAGGATAACCTAGCCTCAACTTTCCCAGATCCTTCACACGATGCTTTCGGCGATGTTTATGCTGGCCAACCCCTGCATGGCAGTTACATGTTTTCGTCAGATCTCGATACACCCCCGACGACATACCCATATGCGGCTGACATCCAGGTTGCGCTGCTTCGAACACGATATTGCTATAACAAATATCTCATATACCGCCCCTGCGTCTTCAAGGCTTTGCACCGTCCTGAGAGTCTGACGCGAGAAGATGCCGAAGGTGCGGCTGAGTGTCTGAAGGCATCCCTCAAGTGGCCCATCGCCCTATCACCTCCTTGTGCCAACAAGCGGCTTGTGCCAATTTCCTTCTTCTGGTCGCAGAACCTGTTTGGAATACTTGTTCTGTTACACCTATCACAGCAGCATCCTGTGCTAGTTCGAATCAGGTCATCGCTTTGCGGGCAGCACTTCGACTTAGATGCCACTCAAACTGCCACGGCATATTTGGATTGGTTACGTGATATGAAGAAGATAGACGCGACGGCGAACTGGTGCTGGAATATCATTCGCCTGGTCTATAGATTGGATGATTAGTTGGCAGGTCTCCCATTATAAAGTTGCAAGCCTGCAGCAAGTGAGCAGCTTTCGCTACGAGGTGAGGCGAAGCATTGATTGTTTCCTCCCAATTGGAATACGAGCGTCTTGTTCCGTGGCCAAATCCCACTGTGGCAGTCGAACTGTAAGACTGGTCTTTAGAGGTGTTGGCAAGACAATGTGTTGATCATATCTCAGGAAGGGTTAAAAGAAAAATTTAGTAACTTGTTTGATACCCGACTTATGCACCCACACACTTCTTGGCTTTGATTTTCTCAGCTTCAGCACATTTCGCCCTGGCCGCTGTATTAACTGGCTGGATTGGCCTTGTTTTACACATGATCGGCCAAGCCAGCTGCGAAAGCTCAATGCATTTACAAAATCGACCGAGCATGGGAATCCTGGATCCTCAGAGGCTAGCGCACACATTGGCCTCTATTATCACGAGTCTCGTCTTCACTGGGAGCCCATCATTTGTCAATAATCTCTGATTCATAGAGCAGAGCCCAGTGGATGTACCATTACTCATTCACTTAACAGAACCTGAGCCGGAGGGTTTGTACCTCCTTAATACTCATCTCATTAATCCTCAGCAGAAGACATACTATTATGACGTAAGCCATCAGTCATGGAACTTCTAATTGTCTTGTTGACGCCCAAACAATATGTTTCTAGCAAATACTATGAACTACATAGTTCTGGATTATGCGAATAAATCTCATTATACCGTCATTAAAGACCACTCAACTCAACGGAAGGATAAGGGGGTGGTCGAGGCGACGGCCCGCATCGCCAAGCTCTCAATCCTAGCCAACACCACCCGAGAGACCTCACCATCCCAACCTTCAAGAAAGCCTTGCAATGCTTATTTTCTTTTAGCCACGTGGATCCAGCAAAGCAAATTTCACCGAAGTATTGCGAGCTTTTCTCTCCGGCGTGAGTGGGAACACGGACCGACCAAAACGGCACGGGCCGGGCGGGGCTTATCTGTCGCGGTAAGCAATAGGAAGGAAGTTATCTAGCGGCGAGGCGATTACGGATTATGCCATACCCTTGTCGCGGAGGAAGCTGCTTATTCTGGCCAACCGGGCTGAAAGACCCTTGGAAATGCCCTGACTATACAACATCTAAATAACACCGTGCCATATGTCAAAACAGAATAGTTGTCATGATAAACCTGACATACCTAGATAGTCCAAAGAATCCAAATACCCACCCTATGAACGTCCCCTTTAACACTTGCGTGGAATTTGGCTTATCTCCAGCCGCACAAACGCGCGTAAGCCGCGTCTAGGAATTAACTCTAAATGCCTGTGGGACATGGCTTTTCGATTAAGTAGGCGCTGGCGTGCGGCACAGCGATCGGTTAGATCTGCCGAGATCGATATGATCTGACAATGTCCGGTGGCGACGACGTTGACTTGGATAAAAGAAAACTAAATAGCTAAACTTCATATATCCTTGGCAATGACTCAAGCTTCATAAAAACAATATTAAAGCTTCAAACTGACCACTGCTCCTCATTTCCATCTACACCAATGCCTATCTTGACTGTTGTGATAACTTTGCAAGCCGATTCGCCAAGATACGAAGGGCCCAGAGGGCATATCGTCGAACAAATTCTGTTTCTCTTATATCCACTTACTGTAGTCGACTAGGTATTCATCTCACCAACGTAGTGGCTCTCATTTCTACATGAGTTGACTCTAGACATATGATTCCCTTGCAAATACCAGATTCTATTGACCATACACTGAACAAAAAACAGATACACTTGCACTAGGCACTGTTGTAATCGACCATCTGAACCAAACAAGTGCATTTAATTGTGCTTATGTCCCGCTTCATGTAGAACTAATTGCCTGTTCCACACTTTTGTCCTACCAGAAAACAAAGCCCTTACTTCGTTCTGTCGCCTCCTTAACTGCATCATATGTTTGCAGATTCGTCCGGGGACCGTGTCCGTTGTCATTCGAATTTCCCACTTGGTCCATCTGACTCACCATCCTCAGTGGAGGCTCACATATCGATTTAAAGACGCCTCTTCGCTCCATCATCTCCGGAGTCCAGTGGCTTTTCTCTCCAAATTCAAGCTCTTCGTTCTCTTTCAAAAGCTCTTCAGCTTGGAAAGAGGTAATACCGGCCTCAAACCACCGGCCAAGTTGGCCATGCCCAGGCGGAGCCGCTGGGACTGACTGGCCTTGGTATTTCGCCATCAATTTGGAAGGGATCCTCTCAACAGCGCGGATCATTGTAATCGTGAGGCAGCTGGCTTTTTTTCCACTACTGCGATATTTGGCTTGATGATGTATGCTGATTCGTTCAACGTGCCATCCGGAAGTACTGTCTGGGTCGACATCGAATACGAGCTCTCCGATCTCATTCGTCCTAAAAAGTCAGTCTGACACCTTGAAAATACATACATGGATTTGTGGCTTACTCAATGCTCAACGAACACACCAGAGATGCAGCAAAAACTTCAAAGTCCTTGGGAATAGCCCCGAGATCTGTTTTTGTGATGGCGAACTTGATATCCCAAGCATGTTGGGTACAATGGACGAAAGCTTGCGAAATGTCTTGCTCCAACGAAAGACACTCGTGCCTGAAGGTCTCGGCATCTACCCTGACGATAAGAGGGGAATTGCACTCATTGGCTCTGCAGAGAAAGTCATAGTAGACACGCTTTTCGGTAAATACCCACGCCGATTTGGGACTCGAAAACTGAGGAATCAGATTCGCCTCTCCTCCACTTGTAGTGAGAATCGGGTAAAACCCGACATGTGCATCGTCGCTGTTCAGGCTCTTGAGCATCGAATTGATAGACCAGGTCGGGCCTTGGCCAATGTTAACAAGCGCAGGCATTTTGTCTTTGAGACAAAGCCTGCCAAACTTGGCCTCGATATTGACTTTCCCAGGCGTTACCTGGAGAATTTCCACCAACTCGCTCAGTTTTCTCTCGGCTTGGACGATAATTTCAGCACACTCAGCTTGAACTGGACTTGGTAATTCCATCCCTGGTACAATTCGAGGTATGCCGATACCATAATCGATCTTGCCCCTTGAAGTTGTTTTTTGGCCCACTTGCGCGCTCTGTAGTGTCCGCTCTGTCGGGGCATAGTCATTGCTGGCCACATCTTGAGATGCTGGTTTGTTGATATGAATCGACCCCCTCTTCTCGGGGCTTCGAGTCCTAGAGGGACCATGTACTGTCGAAACCCGAACATTTTGACCAAATGGGCTTTTCTCTTTTTTAGGCTTTTTGCTTGAAGCGATACTGGCCCATGATGGCCCAGGGGCGGCCTGCTGCTTCATTGTCTCGTACAGAGCTTTCGGTTTGTCATGCAGTTTACCAAAGAGAACTTCAGACTGTCTATCCTGGCTTTCGTCCATAAGCGCAGGCACGTTGATGGGCCCATCATCAAAATCCATCAAGTTGCTTCCCGAAAATCGACGCTGTTTGATCCCGGTGTTAAAAGGGTCGAGCGCATCGGGCAAGCCGCGAACAAGGCTCGGCGAATCCGAGTCTAACAAGTTCTGACATCCTGATATCGGAGTTTGTGGTCTGGACATACAATCCGCAGGAGAAAAATCCGTGAATTCAGACAGCCGCCGTTTGGTCGAATCTTCGCTATCAGAATCGAGATTAGACATCCACCTAGTCACCAGATCTCGATTTGCGTCTAGCAAGGAACTTGGGTTGTCTTTTGGAAGCAGCAAACCAGAAGAGGCTGTACTCTTGGGCTTGGTGGTTATGTCAGCCACTTGCAACGGGTGCTGCTCGAAGCATAGCTGAAAACACTGCAGAGGTCTTTTACCACTAACAGCCGTCGTGCCAGTGAGTTTCTTTCCATAGACGTAATCAGCAAACGGGCTGAATACTGCTCTGGGGTCGATAGGAGGCATGGCTTTAACAGGGTACACAGTGCTGTCAGGAGTAGCGCGCCCATGACTATCGATTGTTTCAGCTCTTAAAGATACACCACCGGTAATTCGATCATATTCTTGATCCCCCTCGGAGCTGGTGGGGTCAATATATGTCAGCCTCGACAGGCCAGTATGTGTCAACCATCGATAGGATAATCGAATCAAGTCTGGCCTTTCGGTAAATATCAAGTGAGAAGGTGCAGGTGAAGAAGCATTCTGAGTCTGTTAGAAGTATTCAGATATGTTTGGGCTGAGGAGTTACTTTACCATAAAGCTTGCAAGTGTATCAAGCTTTCGGATTGTAGCATGCAACGCTTGCGGACCAGAACCACTTCCAATGTAGACCAACGAACCTTGGAGATTATACGACATTTGGCAGTTAGTAAGTTCTCCAAGCTTCTCAATACTCGGTTCTGAAAGTGAGGATGGCCACAATATCTCGTACTTCGAAAGTAGTTTTGTGATGGTGACACCCTTAGATGCAGCGGGACTTCGCCAAACTGTTTTGTAGGGAAAGTGTTTGATGTGGTCAGGATACCGAAAATCGTCGTACTGGTCGAGGATGTCTTTGAAGATACTCTGAAACACTGGAAAGGAAATCACATGTGCGTGTTCTGAGAATACTTGAATGTCTGGCTGGACTCCAAATTCCTCAAGACCATCCTCAACTTCCTCATCTAGGTCGCTATCAAGCACGCCTGTTTCAGCTTCCAGCAATCTCTGTAGTCGAGAATGCATCCACTGAGAGATTTCGGATTGGTGCTCGACAGCGGCGATGATCTTGAACCACGGAATGTCCGGCTCATAAAGGACCTCAATAACAATCTGCAAAGCGTATGAGTATGTGAGGGAAAAGCCCAGGTGTTCTTTGCCATACTTACCGACCCTAGGTCTCTAAGCAGGTCTGTGATGACCAAAGAAACGCCGCTGGGGAGTAATGGAGGATTGGTAGATATGTAGAACTCTACATACCCCTCCATGATTGTCCGAAGTAGAGGTCATTTAGCGTAAATGTTAGAATGAAAAGAGCACCGGAAAAGTCTGGTGAAGATCAACCTAGGTAGTTAGGTGAGAGAGATGGAGGAAGAGAAGATAGAAGTAGGTCTACAGTGGAAAAGATATTCAAAACAAAAAGAACCCTAAGTGAGGAAGGCACCTTGAAGGCAGGTGCACCTTCCCGTTGGCACCCGTTTGCCGGGCGGCAAGCACCCGACAAGCATTGGATCTGGCAAATACTTAGCAGTACTGCCTGGCCCTTATATTTATAGCCAGTGAATCACTGTGTATCAGGGCACGGTATCTCTTATGGACTGGCCGAGTGGAATGCCTATGCCATGCTCTCTCAAAGACTGAAAAGAGTTGCTTGAAGGCTGGACATTTTACACAGTGTGACTTGCACTTAAACAGTTGAGTAGTAAGGGCCTCGTGTATTTATATTTCTCAGAAACTACCTATAGTACCTAACATCAACTAGAATCCAAAGCATCTGAGATTAACTTGATCTAGAAAAATCCATGCCTGGTTGTCCTATCGAGGAGAACTTCGTTTGTCTCCTTAGGGGCGTCCCAGCTGATGAAAGGCTCTTACGCTTACGTTTTTATCAGCCTTCCAGTCTTTGAAAACACCATAAATTATTCTCTCTCTAATCGTCGTCGCCTACATTACCAGTGTAGCGGCGGTCTTGGTCTTATGGAGAGGTGGCATTCCCAGGGGCCAGCGCTGTAATGTTGGTGCTATCTTGAGGAGCGGAGACAGACATGTGCAGTATTAGGTAGTTACAGTAGAGAATGCCCGGAGAAGTTGAATTTACTACGGTTGTTACGATTTATTCTGTGATATATGTTGGTTCATAAGGTCAACCGTACTGAGGACTCAACAACGCTGCATAGGCCAACTATTTTTTAAGATCAAGGTATAGACATACAGATGGAAAGGAATAGAATCAGTTAATCACAAACAATTGTCCTATGCATAGAAGTTATGAGGTTATTTCAAAGTACCGACTGTCAAGTATGTGCTTAGCAGATATGGCGTCTCATATAAGCATTTATTTGTGCCTGTAGACAACGGCTAGCTACTGCGGGTGCAAGTTTGTGACAAATCTCAGCCATACAAGCAGCATGATACAGTGCCAGTAGGGCCTGTTTGTCAAAGTAGGTAAGTGAATAGCCGTATACGATGCTAAAATGGTACACCTGACCAAGACATTAGCTATCACGTATCTTGTATTCTTCTCAAGAGCCAAGGAAACTCTGGCCAACCTTAGGTGGCATCTTATTGATCACTCTATAGAAGACCCAACTCCTCATCTTTTTCTCTTTTTCATATTCTTAAATCCTTTCTCTCAGAGGGGCAATCTATCTTAGTATATTCAGTGCACCACTGCAACTCTCAAGCGTAATGGCGTCAAGTCTCAATGCACATCCAACGCCAGTAGCACCTTTACCCATCAATTCCCAGCATGCAAGGTTTTTGAGGCGGGATACGAAGACAAATTCAAATCCAGCATAAATTTCCAGGCCATTTATCTATAGAAAATAAGAACAATGTATACAAGGAGTGGTATCGAGGTAACGGCAGTCATCAAGTGTTCGTAGACGTAAAGTCGAGAAGGTATTAGGAGCCGGAAAGAAGGGATTGGGGTCCAGCCCGTCGAGTAGTCAGGTGAGAAATAGAGAGGAGTCGGCCGGATTCTTCATGTTGGGGATTAGAAGAAATCGAGGAGATGAGCTACTGGACCTCGTCTTGTGGTGAGCGTAGGTGAGTGAGGAGTGCTTCTTCTGAGGTGAGTGCTCAAGTTATTGCGCGCCTTTAACGTTCTCCTTAACGTTCAGCGCCCATTTAAGCTTGTTAAGAGTGTCTCTAGACTCTTGCAGAAGTCTTTCTTGCTCGTCCTCTCTCTTTCTAGCATTAGTTTTGATGTTCTTGAGACCATCCTCTTGAGACTGCTTGTACTCTTCAAACATGCGAGCAATTTCCTCCTTCTCATGCCGTAGCTGCTTGATATTGCCGTCTTGCTGATCGCAGAGGTCCCTCAGGGTTTGAATCTTGTCGTCGTCGGTTCGTCGCTCTTCGTTGAGCTCATCTATCTGGGACTTCATCTTGGAAACGGCTCGTTTCACCTGCTCGCCTTGATCTTGCCAGTGAGACGAGATGGCGTTGTACCGACCCTCCATCAACTGCGCATAGCTAGTTGCTTCTTCGACCTGGATCGTTGCGTCCTTTCTCGACTTTTCCATTTCATCCCTCCAGCTCTTTTCACGTGCTAGGGCATCAATGGCCTTTTTCTTTTCTAGTTCAACATTTACTTGTAAGGATTCGACCTGGCGTTCTTTTCGGGCTAGTAGAGTCTTTGTGACATTGGCTTCGAGTAATCGGCTTTCGTAGTCGCTGACGATTCGTTCAAGCTTGTCTTCGAGAAGCTTGGCGGTCTGCTTGGCCTCTTCTGCTTTTAGGCGCTCAATCTTGATATCGCGTTTCAGAGCCTCGTTGTCGCTGACGAGCTTGTTTATCACGCGACCAGTCTTGCCTAGACCAGCCTTGCCTATTGTTGAGTCCCACTGACCATCTACCGCTTCGACGCCGTCTGACATGGTGGGAGTTTCTGCTTCTTGTGTAGTAGGTTCTACCACGCGCGCAGCGCCCGTGCTCCAGCGTGTGGGTGTTTCTGATTGTGTGTTTGTAGATGTCTGTGTCTGTGTCTGTGTTTGGGTGTGGTGGTTGATATTGGAGTTTGAATGGGACATGGCGCTCGTGGTACTGTTTGTGCTGCTGGAGAAGCCGCTGTGCTGGCTCTCGGGACTAGATTGGGAGCCCTCAAAGCTGGGGACACTTCGGATGGTGCTCGACCTGGCGACAGCCGGTTTGTAGGAAGCAGGGCTCCAGGCTTTCATGCTGTTAATGGAGCCGATAGAGGCGGGCGTCAAGGTCTTTTCCTCTTCAGACGGAGGAGCATGTGGTTCGGTGGCTTTGGCTGCGAGTGTAGCGGCGGCTGATGGGAGAAAGGGTTGGCTTTAGTAAGAGAGATTCATCTGTTGTAAAAGAGGAGAAGGAGGAGGAGGAGGAGGAGGAGGAGAAGAAGAAGAAATGTTTATGGAGAAGAATAACAAGGCTGACGTGAGGAGTTCAGCCCAAAAGACGAGTCGAAATGGGACGGGACAGAGAATGGGAAAGCACTTGCGACCCAGTTGAAGGTGTGGAGAGCTGTTTTAAAATGGAGGATGGGGCATTAATGGATCGATACCTAGGTAGGTAGTGGAAAATGCATATAACACTGTCTTAACAAGGTATACATACCGTTGACTGCGTCTTTATGAATTGAAAAGTCTTTGCTGTTGAAACGGTTCCGCATTGCACTGGTTAACTGAGCTGAGCTGGGCTGACTTGATTTAGCACAAGAACAAGAATAAAGGGTCTGTTTAGGTTGTTCAGGTTCAGGTAAGGGGTTGCTTGGACAATAAATGCTAAAGAGCCCAGCCAAAGAGATAAAAGGGAGGATTGTCAGCAGCAAGCAACTTGAGCATAAATAATTAGAAAATCGGAATAAGGAGACATAAAGTAGTAGCTCACACACTACAAAGGACGTTGTTTCTTCTTCTTCTTCTTCTTCTTCTTCTTCTTCTTCTTCTTCTTCTTCTTCTTCTATCTGTTTCTTTTTCACTCTCTTTTGTCTTTGTTTTGATTCTGAAGGGAGACATGACTGTGCTTATTTCCTGATTATAGTACGTACCTTTGACTCCCGCTGGCTCCCGCCTGGGTCCCCGTTTATGCCGTTGCAATACCGTTAAGATGGAGGGACGGATCCCATGCCTTAGCGACGGAAATGTTGATTGACCAGGCCCGCTTGAATAGAACCTTGTTGTTTTCGGGTCTATCGGCGCCGTAAAGTAAACAAAACAAAAGGTTGTACGATGGACAGAGACAGTGCACAACGTGAGTGTGTGTGAATTGAATTGAACAGCAATAAAGAAGTCAACGTCACGGGCTCCTATAGCACCTAGTAATTATACCTAATATCGGCATCGGCGCAACCCTGCTCATGTTAATGGCACGGCAACACCAAACTATGATCTGAGTTATGATGGCACAAAACACGCAAGCCAATGTTTACACCCATGGCAAATTTCCATATACATATAGCAGTGACGCCCGTGGCCCTTCTTGAGGCCCCACAGCCATCATATACAGGGATCTCTTCAACTTAAGCTTGTATCACTTAAACGGCGAGCATTTCATGATTACATCAATTTGCTATATACTTGTGCATATTATTCTTGATGCATAACATTCACAAAGATGACTCAAGAAGAACCCCGTCATTGAATCTCGCTGGTTATATCATCATGACAACAGGCCGCTTATGCCCATGCGCTTCTAAACATAACCTCTTTTCATATGTATCCCTGAGCCAAGGTCTGCTATGTAAATAGTTACTCCCATGTAATACATAGAATGCGCTATCGAGATGTTCATGTCCTCTCCTGTATGGTCTTCAACCTTTCAACGCCTCATCTTGTAATATTGTTTTCCGCCATCTCGAGATAGCCCTCTTTCTGGGTCTTCTCCATAGGTATCTAGCTAACGCGTCTGGAAAGCAAGCCGTAACCCATTGTCCGGTGTCATAACCACCCAACTCCATCGTCTGTGGGTTTTACACTTTAATACACATATAACTCAAAACACTAGCCGTAATAGCCTGGCGCTTTTCGTTTTCGAATCTCCTCGTCGTCGTCCAACGCCATGGCTGTTTCAAATTTAATATTTCGCCTCAAGCGGTGATAGCCGTCGATGCTGGCTGGCCAGAATTATCACCAGCAGTATTTTGTCCAGCTTCCATGAAAGCTGGCCGGTACTTGGACAGGTACTTTCCTGCCATGGGTCTTGAATCCTCAACTAAAACGGGTCAGCAACTGTGAAAGACAATGTTAAACCCTCAACTTACACTCAGTCCAAATGTCTTGTACTGTATCTAGCGCCATCTCCTTGACAGGCGGTCGCATCATGACCAAATACAGTAGACTTTTCAGAGCCAAGTCCACGACACTAGGATCGCGGCACATGTGCTTCACTCGTGACAAAAGAGTCTTGTTCAGCTCCGGTATTTCACTCAGGAATCGCGTCAGCACTTTGTCCTGTGGGTGCAGGTATGGCAGAAATCCATCGATCAGCCGTAAACAGCACTTTTCGTAGTGCAGAGGTCGATCGTCACTCGTCTTTTGTTGCAGCTTGTCGTTGTACCACTCTTCGCAAAGCCACGAAACCGCCACGTCAATATGTTTTCGAAAATCTTCCATCACGTACGAGTATAGGATGTCCCGAATATTGTTGCTGAGCATTTGTGGTGCAAAGGAGCTGTCTTCGTCCTTGACGGATGTTTCCTCAAGGCCAGTCACAGAGCGAGTGGCTAGTCGTGAGAGGATAGTCATCCAAGAGTCCCGATTTCCAGAGCTGGCTGCTAATCTGCTGAAGCCGGCCTTGCTCTTCTTGGCTGGGTCTTCTAGTGACTTCATCATGTCCATCACCCGCGTCACCGTTCCGTTTCCTGCAGTCAACGCCGCTTCTGGTGTGAGAGCCTGGGGCTGGTGGAGGTGAAAGGACTTCAATCCAAGGCCGACATCCAATGCTGAGCTATCATGGATCGGGGAACTATCTAGCTTGTTGAGAATCTGTTCTGTGTCCTCAGCTTGGTAGAAGTCAGGCTCATAGTCATCGTCGTCTTCCTCTACACCCAATGGAGCAGTATTCGGATTTAGTTCAGGAGCTGGGGCACTAGCGAGAGCGGCTAGACGGCCACGGATGCCATCAACTGTCTTGGCCAGTACTTGAGGATCGAGCCTCGAAAGTGTGGTCACGGTGATCCGGGAAACCAGAGGCGCAGGAACCTGAGAAATATCAAAATTTCTTAAAGCACTATTGTCAATTAGGGTAAACACATCCGCCAGGGTATGAGGTCCTGGGCCCAGAGGTGGTATCTGGATTTGTGATGGGGACAATCGTTGTCGTTTCGCATTAAAGTCGTCTTTTGGCTGTGGTTCAAGAGGTCGCTTTCGTCCAGATTCGTCAAATATCTCAGCCATGGTACGCATCATACCTTCTACGTGCTGCTGTATCCTGGGTGCCGCTGGATTGTGAGGATCTCGTTTCACAAGGTGGATTAGTAACATTCGAGTTGTCTTCTCCATTGACCTGATCATGACGCGCGACTTGGGGGTTAGGGGCGAGTTTGCAAGCTTGAGGGGGTTAAAGCTGAGAAGTGCATTGATGACTCGGTTCGAGGTTGCTGGGCGCGTCCTCACGAGAATAGACATGCAATTCAAGGTGGCATCGACGAGCAGAGCATCACTGAAGTTTCGCGATGTGTTAGTTTCTTGAGTACTGCACGGTCAAAGCTATCCTCTCACCTGCTTTCCTGTAGGACTGTCAACATTCGGTCCAGAAGCCCTGAGGCTTCCGCCTCTAAATTCCTAGGGTCGAGTGACTGATGGTTTGCAGGGACTTTGTCCAAAGAGACATCGAGGGTACCGCCATACTAACCCGTCAAGTTAGCCATATCCTGCACAATCAGCTCACTAGAATCCGTACTCTAAGTTCAGAACCAGTGGCAGCGGTTTGCGCTAGTACCACTCGCTGCGCAAACTTGATGCAGCAGATTCTCACAGTTGGTCCTGCGTTATCCCATATCCTGAGAACCTTTTGCTTGACTGACACAATCCTCTCCCAGGTGATTGTGTCGTAGCCGTTATTTATACTACATGACAAAGTTAGTTCTAGACGCATATCTTGAAAACAGGGTTGTCGCCCTACATCCATCTCATTGCCAGAGGATAAATACTAGCAACGCATTGAATTACACTTCGCAGGACTTGAGGGTCCTCTCGCTCGTTTTCAAGTAGGGACTCTAGAGTTGCCAGCACATAGGGCTGCATCGTCTCCTTTTCTCCGTTCGGTAGAGCTGGCGTCGCAAAGGCTTCAGCGAGGAATTCGGCGCCCCATCTTCGCAGTTCGATCGGTGCACTAGGTCCAATGATGGGTAATATTCCTCTGACAACACTCGGGTAGTACTTGACATCCCCCAGAACTAGCTTTCGTGCATCGTCAAGCTGCCGGATCTGATCCGACACTGAAAGTGTTGCTGTCATGTTTGAATATCGATATGAATTCTCGGTCGCGATGGTAAATTTTGACGGGAAACAAGCTCACGAGCTGTCAGAAAACAGACGATAGGAATGGTTGTCGTGGATGAAGCTCTCAATGCGGGCTCTTGGACAGTGGTCGCGCGACTAGGCTGAGCTTGCCAGTTGTGTACGTTTGAGCATGCTCTGCATCAAAAGCGCAGCATCGGCGAATTACCGCAATCGCAACTGGTTTTATCTCGCAATGCGCATGAAATTAACTGCGCGCAGTTGTCGTCGTTGCAAAGTTAAAGATTTGGCGACGCGAAATCAAAGAAGTTGGGACGTGGAAATGGAAACAGACCCTTGCAACGTTAAGCTCCACAAAGAACCTTGGCCTGCGGAAGGTACAGCAGACGTCACGATCACTGTACGCTTAGCCGGGAATTAGCCGCAGGCTTTTCTTCTACAGCAGAGCGGCGCATCGACATTTGCCATGATACGAGATAGGAACATTTCCCCAATACATATTCCAGCGATTGACACTCGACTCAATCGCATCTTAATTACTATTGGGTGAAGTCTAGATTGGCTCTTGCTCTACTCAAAATGCCTACCAGGTTTGTTTGTTCAACTGTGATTTTCTATACGATTTAGTGGACTGATCATGACTTCGAAAGCCCGCACTCGACTTACTACGATCGTCGCCTGCGACAAGGCCCTGCGCTTGTACGAGCACGAAGACCCTATCTCGTCAAGAACGCCGTTACTGGTCTCGGCCTCTTGGCTGTTGTCTCGGGCATCTGTATGCTGTGCTTGTTCATCAATTGCTGCCGCACGCTGATATCGTCTAGATTACTATACCCTCAACGCCGTTGGTCAGGACAACTTCGAAGATGTCAAGGTTCCCGATGCGCCTGTAAAGCCTGCTGCTTCCAAGTAAACTTTTTACAAAAGTAGTTCGGCTACATGTACGATTAAGCGTTGGAGTTTTAATCTTCAAACGGGTGGAATTCTTTGAAAGGGTGAAAGGCAGGCATTGCTATTCATAAGACCTGCTGCACAAAACGCCTAGTAAACCTCGAGATCCTTCCCTGTACAACATGCCCACGACCTATTCCTTGCAGTGTGTACAATTATATGAGAACCTGTGTACAATGGTGCTTTCAAGCACGCAACGCTGTTGGCCGTTAAGTGAATGCCACTCTCCTCCAACGGCTGTCAATCAGTAGTCATATATTGCTAATGCCAATGCCATAGAGCATGCGATTGTCTAAATCGCGCCCAAGTCAAAATCAAAAAGGTAAATCGAACATCGGTGCCAGAGCCCACCGTTTCCCATGGGTATCACAAAATCCGAGTATAAAAGCAATATGCTCCGTCGTTTCTCAACAAATCCCATACATAGGGCCAAGTTAACCACCCAAGTCCTGTACATTCAACCATTAAGCCGCTGCTGTCTTGGACCCGCGGCCCGAGCCTGAGAGACTAGTAACCCGCTTCACCTGGTGAGCCGGGCTAAGCATCGTTCGTGTCAGTTCCGGTGACTCCGACAGTCGTGTTGAGAGCGATGGGGACTGCTGTACGGCTTGAACAGCAGCATTCAGGCTTGCCTTGATGTCGGTGGGAGGTGGGCCGGGCGCTTGCTGCACTCCACGGCTGGCCGTATCATCTGGTCGCCCCTCAGCCGAGGCTGTTGTGGGATACATCTTGTGGACTAGGTGGTTTGGGTTGGCCCACGGCGTCTCTCTGAGAAATTGCTCGCCAGCAGGGCCGAGGTGATCGAATGTTGGCGCATAATAATCTTCGCGTCGCTGGGTCGTTGGCTTGTGCCGTGATCGTTTCGCTCGCTTGCGATAGTCAGCTCAACGCGCTCGGAGAGCTGACTTGGCATTATCAACGTACCTCAATAGCAGCCAGGTCCTCTTCAAGTTCCGCCGGTGTCGCTCCCGTCATTTCAGGACCGGCTGGGAATCCCTGATATTTGGCAATGGTAGCCAGGGCTGAAACCTCGGTATTATAGGCAATCGCGTTTCTTACTCGCTGTGCAGGGTCCTTGGGGTAAAGCAAGCCGCAATCTTGCAAGCTGTGTGCGCTTCGCCTTGCCGACTGGATGTCGTACCATTCTTGGTTGAGTGCTTCGAGTGTCTTTTCTCGTTTCTCGCGGACGCCTTGATAATATTGGCCCCATACTTGAGCTCGCTGAGCAACAGATCGTCTCTCATGTGCCTCGACGCGATATTCGAATTCCTTATTGATCTCGCGAAGTTTCTGCTCCAACCGGTCATCCAAACACTGCTTCATGTTAAGATATTCGGGATGCGATGGCTCGCTGGCTAAGAGAGACTGTTCTTCTTCTTCGAGTCTCTGCAACCGGTCCTTGTAGAGCCTGGGCGAAATGTCAGCACACATGTATTTGTCCGAAACGAGAACCGTACCTGTCCCGAAAGACTCCAAACATTTCTTCAATTTGTGTCCAATCTTTAAATGCAGCTTGCCTCCGTTCCACTGTTGTTAAGTGAGCATAATGATCTGAATCATGGGCGGAGTAATACATACCCTCTTCGTCGTGTGCAGCAGCTGAGTCAATCTCTTCGTCTGCATCAGCTTCAGGTTCGTCACCGTGGTGATCCACATCTGTTCCTCTAGCGCTGTCGCGCGCACCATCATGACTACCGCTATCGGTATCCTGGTCGAGGTCGGCTGTTGCTGCCGCCTTACGTTTGGATCCGCGTGTGCTCTTCTTGGTCACACGTGAAATACGCTCTGCCAGCTCAGTTTCGCGGTGTGCAGGCTTTTTTCGGGGAGAGACGTCGATTTCTTCAGCAGGTGTCTGTGTGCCGCTGCTCCCGTTCGCCGGGATGGGCTCATCTTCATGGAGAATAGTTTCTTCAGCTTGTTGGGGGGTATTTGCTTCAGGCGGATGCACCGAACTGGTTCTTTTTCTAAGCGGCTGTTCGGTCTCTGACTGATCGGCGGCGGGTGAGCGTTTTCGCTTGCGCTCTTGAGAATCATTTTTGTGCTCGTCTTCCAAATTCGCGTCGTGTATCGTCGCATGTTTTGTTGGAGAATCTCCGCCGACTGTCGGGGAACCAGTAGAGGCATCGTCATCGTCTATGGCAGATTCGTCCTCGTCATGGGTGTCAATATTGGCGGTCCTGCGAAGCTTGCTAGGAGTGTGTTCGAATATTTGACCCTCGTTGAACTGGCTTATGACCACGTCCCTTTGCCTCTGGTTCTTGGGAGTGTCGTAGAGTCTCTCTGTCTCAGCTTCTGTGACGTTGCCATCTGAGGGGACATCGGAGTGGGCGTCGGAGAGGACGCTGTCGGAGTCGGAGGCGCCATGAGACTTCTTTCTTGGGCTAGGCTTGACACTGTCTTCGTCATCGTTGTCTAGCTGCATATGCTCAATGTCCTCGTCGTTGTCATCTTTAGTATCAACTTCACTGAGGGGACTGGAGATGTTGCTATCCTCATGATCGGCAACCCCAAGCGCCGGAGAGGAGAGGTGCGGAAGTGCAGAAGCAGTGGCAGCCATCGCTGCAAAAGGATGCGATTATGTGTCTATTGGTCGAATCAATCGAGGGCCTATGCGGGATTGTATTGTTGAGTTGCGAGGAGGATGTTGGTTGTGGTAGCGCGCCCGGAGGGACAGGTGATGAGGGACGGTCGCTAGGCGATGGAAGATGGAGTTTGTCGAGGGTGAATTTTGTTGGAGTGAAGGCGAGGTGGAAAGAAATTGAATGACTCCAAGTTGCTGCGGCATGGAAGATACAAAAGAGATAGCTAACTATTAGCAGAGCTAAGCATTTGTAGTAGAGTAGTAATTTGTGAGTGGAGGGGAGATGAAGAGACGAGACGGAGGAGAGAGGATGGATGCTGGTTTGCGCTGCCCTGGGCCTGGGCTTGGTTGGGGGCGAGCGCAGCGAGAGCGGGCTGAGAATGACAGGGCTCGGTGCGAAAAGGCGGTCTTTCACGGCAGAAACCTTTCCGTGACCTCTACCTTGCCTAGATAAGGTAGGTACCGCCTACTCCTGCCTCGGGGCGCGTGCTCAAGACGTATCCATTGGTCTAAAATCACAAGCCAATGACGAACAAATCTTTAGGTGGACCCTCCCTAGACCTGGACTTTTTTTCTGTCTGTTCGTGCCTTTTTCCGTCGCAGATCCAAAGATTACACCAGAGTCGAAGAGTCTGCCGATTCTGTTTCAAAGACAAAAATCTGTCAATATGGCGAAACGGTAATTATCTGCGACCTCAATTCTTAAGCAAGAATCGAAAATACTGACCTGGAAGCAGTTCAAAGAGCTTGACAGCCTCTTCCAAGGCGGTGGACCCCACACTCGACGCTCTCTTTGCGTCCAGTGTAAGTTTTGCGACATTGATGCTTTCTGCGCAATTCGTGCTGACCTTTTACAGGCTGGTCCTGTCCAGGCTCCTGCAAAATCAAGATACGCGGCATTGTTGGAGGAAAAGGCCCGGGAACCTCCCAAGCCAAAGGTGCACCTAGAACAGCAGGAAGCCAATGCCGACGACAACGACGATGAGGTACTCTCTGAAATCAGTGAGGAGTTAAGCTTTGAAGAAGACGGTCCCTCAGACGAGGACGAAGATCAATCCGAAGCTTCAGAACAGGATAGTGAGACCGAAGGTGAAGAGGAGGAGGCAGAGGGTGGAGATGAACCCATGAAAGATGCGCCAGTCGAGCTCGACGACATCATTGACGCAACTGAAGACAAGTCAAACAAGGAACGGAAACGAAAGCGAAAGAACGACAACGATGACCTAGAGGGCAAATATCTGGACAAACTTGCTGCAGACGAGGAGGCTGAGCGCGCCGGCAAGCGACAGAAGAACGACGCCTTGAATAGCAAGACTGAAAAGACTGGCGAGGAGGACGGAGATGCTGGTAACGACAGCGACATTCCCGTCCACGAAACACTTGCCAAAGACGATAAATCCTCAGATGTGGAAAAGGCGAACCGAACAGTCTTCCTTGCCAACGTCTCCACGGAAGCAATCTCATCCAAGTCAGCCAAGAAGACGCTCATGGCCCATCTAGCATCTGTCCTAGAAAAGGATGCCACCCCACCGCAAACCATTGAGTCTCTGCGCTTCCGTTCGGTTGCCTTTGCAGGCGGCTCTCTCCCTAAGCGCGCAGCTTACATCACAAAGTCCCTCATGGACGCCACGACCAAGTCGGCCAACGCATACGTCGTGTACTCGACGCCTGCAGCTGCTCGTACGGCTGCCACCAGGCTTAACGGCACTCAGGTGCTCGAACGTCACCTCAGAGTAGACAGCGTCGCCCACCCAAGCCCCACGGATCACCGCCGATGCGTGTTTGTGGGCAACCTGGGGTTTGTCGACGATGAGACAGTCCTGAACACCAGTGCGGATGGAGAAACTACGGAGAAGAAGAAAAACAAGACCCCGTCTGACATCGAGGAAGGTCTTTGGCGAACCTTTAGCACTCAGGGCAAGGTTGAGAACGTCCGAGTTATCCGGGATCCAAAGACTCGTGTAGGCAAGGGCTTCGCCTATGTCCAGTTTTATGTAAGTCCAAGATCCTGTCGCTTACACTAGTGAGTCCCATTTTAACATTCTTTTGCAGGATGGCAACGATGTTGAGGCCGCTCTCCTCCTCGACGGCAAGAAGTTCCCTCCCATGCTGCCTCGCAAACTCCGAGTCACTCGGGCCAAGGATCCTCGCAAGACCGCACTCGCTCAAGAGCGCGCCAGAGGCAAGCACATTGTCGCCAACGGCGCCGCCAAGAGCACAAAATACAAGCACAAGGCTACACCTGAGGAGCAGTCTATGGCTGGTCGCACAAGCAAACTTCTCGGCCGCTCAGCTGCCGTGCAGCAACGCCACAAGAAGCGTCCCTCAAAGGGCTCCTCCGACAAGGTCGTCGAGAACCCAGTTGCAGCTTTCAAGAAACCAGAAGATTTCGTTTTCGAAGGCCGTCGTGCTTCCTCCAAGGATGGCACACCCAAGGATCTCAAACTTGGTAAGAAGAACAAGGGTAAACCCAAGTCAGGCAAACCTCAAAACCGAAGCGCTAGAAGAGCTGCCGAGTGGAAGAAGAAGAGTTAAATGTGATGGCGAACAATGCATAAGACCAATCGTCTCACCGTTGATAGAGGAATGGGATATAGGTTTTTTGTTTTTTGTGACAGATTGACGGGAAGCGGACATTGTTAATAACTGGACAAAAAGCCCCCACCCCCGGAAAAGTTGCGAGTGATTTTTTGGCCTTGGTGGTGTCCTGTCTGGCTTGGCCGCTTAGATGAGAAACGAGTATTTTCTACTTGTCTATATCATGATAAAACTACTATGTATACTTGTGGTTGCACAGGCTTAGTCTACTGCACACATTACAATTAATTCTTACTCATCTATTTGATTGTCTATAATTCACCTGCAAGTCTTATATGTTATTTGTTGTGGTTTGCGACTGAATGAGGAACCTCATGAGAACCTCACTGTCACTGGTAAACTCAACAGCTTCAATATTCCAAACTTACTTCAACAGCAACACAGAAATTCCTTAGGCACATTTCAACTTCGGTGAGAATGGATATATCATCAATTTTACGTGCTTGCCTTGCAAGTAAAAGCGCCGAGATTGTTTCAAGGATAGTCTCGTCTATTAGGACCTGACTCCAACATATAAGACCATGTACTAATGGGGTACCCTGAGCCAAACTTTGGCGCGTGGCGGCCTACACATCTTTACCCCCTCTGTGTGCCACCCAAAAATCTCGGGAATCTTAATCAACTTCCTCCACAACTCTTTTCTCTGTACAGGGCTTCGCGTCGGGCGTGAGCTCTGGCCAAGCCATCGATTAAATATGCCGTCACAGAAGTCAAAGAAGTTTACACAAAGCCGCGTGATGCGACTGTCTAGTACTCGAGCTCCTCCTCGGCATCGAAAGACTCGGCAGCAACCTCCTCGTAATCCTTCTCAAGAGCAGCAAGATCCTCACGAGCCTCGGTGAACTCTCCTTCCTCCATACCCTCGCCGACGTACCAGTGGACGAAAGCACGCTTGCTGTGCATAAGGTCGAATTTGTAGTCGAGACGCGACCAGGCCTCGGCGATGGCGGTGGTGTTGGAAAGCATGGCAACGGATCGCTTGACGGGGGCAAGACCACCATCTTCAGGAGCAGCGGGAACGGTGGCGGGCTTCTGGTAGTTGATACCGAGCTTGAAACCAGTAGGGCACCACTCAACCAGGTTGAACGAGGCCTTGGCCTTGAGAGCAGCAATAGCGGCGTTGCAGTCGCGAGGAACACAGTCACCACGGTACAGAAGAGCGACAGCCATGTACTTGCCGTTTCGGGGGTCACAGACCACCATCTGGTTGTTAGGCTCGAAGCCTGGAGAAAGTCAGTACCTTGAATAACGCAGTTGAATCATGACAACTTACACTGGAAGGTAAGTTCCTGAACCTTGAAGCTCTCGTGCTCACTCTTGGCAGAAGAAATGACAGGAGCGTAGCTGATAAGAGGGTAGTGGATTCGGGGGTAAGGAACCAAGTTGGTCTGGAACTCGTTGAGATCGACATTGAGAGCACCATCGAATCGGAGAGACGAGGTGATGGAGCTGACAACCTGGGCGATCAAGCGGTTAAGGTGCTCGTACGAAGGTCGGGGGATATCGAGGTTGCGACGGCAAATGTCGTAGACGGCCTCGTTGTCGACGAGGAAAGTACAGTCAGAGTTCTCGATAGTGCTGTGAGTCGACAGAACAGCGTTGTAAGGCTCAACGACAGCAGTCGAGGTTCGGGGAGCAGGGTAGACGGCGAACTCGAGCTTGGACTTCTTGCCGTACTCGGTGGAGAGACGCTCAAGGAGAAGGGCACCGAAACCGGAACCAGTACCACCACCGAAGGAGTGGAAGATCAAGAAACCCTGGAGAGACTGACAGTTGTCTGGATTGTAGGATTAGCGGGCGAACAAGCAAAAGTGGCCTGTTGGGGTCAGAAACTCACCGGCAACGCGTCGGATGCGGTCAATGACATTGTCGACCATCTCCTTGCCAATGGTGTAGTGACCACGAGCGTAGTTGTTGGCCGCATCCTCCTTGCCGCTGATCAACAACTCGGGGTGGAAAAGCTGACGGTAACCACCAGTGCGGATCTCATCGATAGGAGAAGGGTCAAGATCGACGAAGAGGGATCGAGGAACATGCTTTCCGCCGCTGGTCTCGGTGAAGAAGGTCTCAAAGGAACCGGGGTCACCAATATCGGGAGCATTGGGGTCGGGTCGACCGTCAGCGCCGAGGCCGTGCTCGAGAAGGTAGCTATTCACGATGTCTGTTAGCTTGGATCTGTATTCAAACCATGGCGTTGCAGGGAGTAGTAAGAGGTAGAGGGTGAGTAAACATACAGCTCCCAAGCAGAGTTACCGAGCTGGGTACCAGCCTGGCCTAGGTGAAGGTGAAGAATCTAGATGGCGAACAATTGTAGTCAGCATCGCAAGCTTGGACATTGGCTTCATAGGACAGATAAGGGGGTCGCCCCAGCTGAGCATGAGCAGCTCAGGACACCAAGTGGAACACCCGACGCCATCGCGAACAGCACGGGAGGCAAATACACCATAAAAAAACATACCTCGCCCTTCATCTTGTATGAATAAAGATTATGGACCTACGACAAGAGGGTAAAGTTGAGAGGAAGATGGAGAGAGAAATACGCGCGCAGCGCTTGAAGGGGGAAGGGGAGGATGGGGCCTGAGGTTTGGTGATGGTTTTGGTTTGGAGGTTCCAATCTGTGGGTGCAGTGGGACATTCAATTGGTGGCGGGGTTGTCAACAAACACGCTGCGCGAGGAAAGGTACCTCTAACACCAGCCAAATTTTGCGCTACTGGAATGTACACGATGTGCCGCTCACCGCCAATTGACAGGGAAGCCCGGGGACCCTTGACAGTGGGAGAACTACGCTTGCAAGGGGTACCTATTCCGGTGCTCAGGTGTGATCTGCTCACTCCAACCGCCAGGCACCCAATATTCTTTTCTTTTTTTGTATGATGGGTCCTTTATTCAATTAGAAGCGAGAGCTACAAACGAGAAGTGCTAGCTTGAAGTTCGTTTACTACGGGTGTTGTTTTACCCGGCATACCCAAGCCTGATAGAACCTCTGGTGGTCATAATAGAGCCCTTGAATTGCGGTGTCGTGGCATCTGTCGACCAACAAACGGACAGAGCGATGTGCAGAATGATTGATATAAAGTCCTTAGCTAGCCGCTAATCTTTTCAATTCTGGTTGGTGTTATAATCTTGCGTGCTGACTTGCTTAATTGACTTTCGTTATTATCAACATTTTAGAGTTTGATCAGACAATAGCCCGTATTACTGCTCCCTATAAACACTCTGATAATACTTTGACTACCTTATGGAGTGAATCAAATACTGCAGATGGGATGGGTTGAGAAGACTTGTGCTCCGTGCTTTGACTACCTAGACTAGGCATATGTTGATCTACATACAACATAGTACCTACTTGGCCGATGTATATCCAGCTTCAACTTGAGCTAGATTTGCGGGTACTACTCGGAGCTGCGTATTCGAGCTTCATAGTCTGATGTACTTAGGGAGCGACTGATACACTGAGTTGTTTTGACCAGGTACAAAGCAAATGCAGTAACATTTTGTACTTAATACAGATAGTAGGTTATCCTCCCTCAGGGGTCGGAAGTTAGCTTGTAAAGCCCCATCACAAAAACCTACAAGGTATCAAAGCTAGATAGATCTACAGCAGTTCTCAGTATTAATTGGGTTCCATCCTAGAGTTATTTTTTCCAGCACAACTGCCGCACTCCAAACCCCTCCAGATGTTTGTTCCCTCTGTAACAGTATTCATATGAAAAACAATAGCTCATAGCAACATGCTATGGCCGCGCAAAGTGGTATCATAGGTGTAGTAGGCCGTTTCCCGTCCAAATCATGATCCCTCGCTCCCATCCTTTATTCTTCTTCTTTCCAGCTTTTACTGACTGCTGTCTAGTTTTGACGGCTTTCTTCTGTGGTCGGATCTGTTTCAGTCCGCTCTAGCTCTTCGATACGACGCTGAATCGCCTCTTTCTGGACTTGCAAAGCTCTGATTTCGTCACCCCGTGTTGCCGTGTCTTCACTCAGGCGACTATCGTTTTCTGTCATGCTATTCGAATCTGTTGCATATTCGTACGCGGGTGGTGGTTCCACATGTCGACAGCTTCTATCTCTTCGGTTGCGTGTATCGCCCGCAGCATAGAAATCTCCTCCGGGTGCTCCTGGATTATGGTGCATGTTGCCAACAGCATTGAGCTCGTGTGGCAGTCGCTTCTCCGACCGTGTTCGCTCTCTACGAATAAGCCAGAAAGACACTGCCCCAACCGCTAGCAGTACGAAAGCTGCAACACCAATGCCAATACCGATACGTGCGCCCATCGACAAGTCCTCTTTGTGAAGGTCAGGCCCAATGTCGTCCTCGTCCTTGAGTCCCAGTGAATCCTTGTCGCCATCCCTGAATAGAGCCCGAATAGTATAGACGGCGATTGTTGCACTATAGAGGGTAGTTGGGGTGTCTGTCAGGGCGTCAAAGGATTGTGCTGTATGGTTATATGTGTAAGGAACGGCCACCACGGAAGAGACTGATCGCTGACAAATGTTGCCTTCCAGAGTGAATTCCCTACAACAGTCAGGATGGCACAGAACATTGCATATTTGCATATAAAACTTACGATGAGCAGCAAATTGCTGTAGTGGTGTCGTCCGGAATAGACTCATCAGTCTCGACGCGTAGTTCCGCAGTGGTCCACCCATGAGGGCATGTACCTGGACTGAAGACTCCTGTATGGTTTTGGGCAAACATGCCATCAGGATAACATGACAGAGACTTTGCCCCAGGGATGGGTTGCAAGTCAAGGAATGCCGCAGGACCGTCGGCACCAGAAATCAGCATGTTGCCCGCATCGTAGGTCCACGTGCAACTAGGCGGGCCGGTCCAAGGCGTGGTCATGGGAGGATATGTCCATTCGCTATCGAGCTTGTCATCGGTAGGCGATGGTGCGAGCACCAGAGTCGTCGGCGCAGGTGTTGGGTTGGACAGGGAGATGGTCGATGAGGGAGCAGCGGCGGCCATCGACGATGATTCAGACAGCGTATTAGACTCATCATCCTCGAATGACGAAGACATTGTGTCGAGTAGTCACAGTGGGTTCAGGTGGTATGCAAGAGGCGTGGATGCCAGGCCGATTCGACTACAAGCTGCACTGCAAGTGCTCTGCTTGCAGTCGGTTCAGTAACAATCGTCACCCTTGTCCATCCGAGCAGGGCGAGTGGCCACCGCTATCGTGATCTGGCTGGGTTTGCGGCGCGCGGTGGTCGAAACAGGTTCAGTATGGTTCAGCAGCAAGCGAATGCAAATGAGTGTTCAAGGTCGTGCCAGGCAATGTTGAAGGCCATTCGGACGGAGATGATGCGATGAGGATATGGATACGGATATATAACAAGACAGGGAAATGGTGTCAGATGAAGTGAAAAGAAAAGAAAGACGACCCAAGGAACGACAAGAGCCGGCCAAGCAGACAACAGGTCCATGCCTAGCAGCAGTAGCAACAGTAGCAGCGGTACTGTAGCGTTTGGTGTTCCCCCTTCTGAGGCCTTTGAAGGCTTGGCGAAATCTTATGACGGGCGGATGCCGAGAAACGCCAAGGCTAGGATTGCACCGAAACATTGTCCACTGCTGACCGCTGCAAGTCTGGGCATTTTGCGCCTCTATCGTAGATACCTTAGTGTGTAGTGTATGTGTACAGCTTGTACAGTGCTACCGTCATCTTTATGTCAAGACATCCCATCATCGTCAATGCGAAAAGCGGCTTGGAAGTCTTGAACACTGATAAGGTGCCTCGTTTGAATCTGGTGGCCCATGACCAATCCGCCCAGCAGGCCAATGCTCATAGTGGACTCGTCCAGCGAAAGTCGAGCCTTCTGGCCCCATTGCCATAGCCTTGGCTGATGAGTATCGGATTTCTGGGCATTTCGGGGTTCTCTGACGCGGGAAATGAAGCCCGCCTGTCGTGTGCCGAATACGCCGTCTTGGTAGTCTTGGAACCTGCACACCAAGCCACCATTGAGAATACCAATGCCGTACAGAGACTGAAGGGAACAAATCAGCTGCGTACTCACTTGCTAGCAGAGCGAAAATGACTGATGTCAAAACTCTCAAGTCCAGCGCCCAGCAACCATGATACCCTTGGCGTCGCACCGCCAACGTAGGACCAAATCACACAAGGACGTGGTCATGAATCAACAATCATGAAGATCACAAGAAATAGGCGGGCCGAAACTCTTGGCTGGGCTTTCTCGCTTCTCCATCCCAATTAGCATCTCGGGATCAAAGCGGCAATGAGATGAAAACGGGAGAGAGTTGCTCAGAAGCTCGGTTGGCTACCGGACAAACTGTTTGAGGTGAGAGCACGCCGATAAGGTTACAGTAGTACATGCCAGGGCAAGCACTTATATGGCTAGGCGCCTGAAGATCCTCCATAGAGATCAAAGAAAACAGGATTCTATTGTGGAAGATATTAACGTGATTAATTGAGTTTATGGATTGAAGCATAATATTTTGTTTTTAAACCTGTAAGCTTACAATTTCGTCATGATTGGATTGAGTCTCACAGCTGGCAGGAGAAGTTAGGGTGATAAAACGTAGTAGGCACTTTAGGAACACATCTTACAACAAGATATGTTTTACTTCACTACCTACCTTTTCTAAGTGTGTGGCTCGATCATCCATCGAACCACCTGTCTAGGTAAGATGCTTGGTGATGCTATTATGGCCCTTTTGCTAGTATGGCACGTTTCAGCATATGGCATGAATGGATTCGTTAGCATTTATCTCTTCTCTTTGCTTTTTCGTTATGGAAACCCTTCGAGTAATCCTTCTAATGCATCCATATATACCAGGCATACCTAAGCAATAGGTACACAGGTTGTACCCATAACGGAAATTTGTTTCGTTGTCAAAATGATAAAACACAGCCTTTTTTTAATCCTTCACGTTAGATAGACATATTTGGTATCAATTTACATATTTGGGATATAGTTCTGATAATGCTATTTTCCTGTAGCTGACCTGAGCTGTGGTTCTCATTCAATATCCTCCAAGAAAGCTGGAGAGCCCAATCGACAACGTGACACCCAATGGTCTGGCCAATGAGGAGTGCGGATTAGTTTGAGCAGGTATAGGCATCGGACTTTTTAGCATGGAATATTTCAAAAATACAGAAGAGAAGTAATAAAAACGCCGTAGAAATTAAATACAAGTAACTTATGAAATGAGGTTTATTGGTTTCTTCCAAAAGTCATTATTTTTCTATCCTAAATTCAGCGATAACATACCCGTTGGCAGTGTCTCGTGGTGTCTACCTATCTGCCAGACAGTATGGCCCGGAAGAACCTACTCCCGATCCCTGCACCTCCCATTCACAGAGCGGGAACCTGTCATGTGACGAGGGGTCTGAGGGCAAAAAAACCCTACCTATGCACGGCAACCGAAAGTGTGGGCAAGCGGCTTCAACAAAGTCATCCATCCTGGCCCATCCATATTCGCACTTCGGCTCACCAGCGAATTCAATCAATACAACACCGCGATCATGGCTGACGAATACGTACGTGTGCACTCGAGATCCCTTCCCATCCATCCAGACATCTGCCGCTACCGCCGTGGCTCCTTTTGTTCGATACCGCCGCCTCCCCGCCACCCGCTTGCGAAAAACAGATGACGATGGATCAATCAGAACCCTTTGACTAACTTTTGTGTCTGGTTGATAGAACGCCGAGGAGGCCGCTGAGATCAAGAAGAGAAGAGCCTTCCGAAAGTTCTCCTACCGAGGAATCGACCTTGACCAGTATGTTGCTGCCACACGACCTCTGCGCCTCGACGATGGAAGATAGAAAGAAATTGCGAGGTCGCAAAACCCGAAAAAGGAAACCCCGTGCTGATGTGTGATTTTCTCTCTCTCCCCACAGGCTCCTCGACCTCTCCTCCGACCAGCTCCGCGATGTTGTCCACGCTCGTGCCCGCCGCAGGATCAACCGTGGCCTGAAGCGCCGCCCCATGGGTCTCATCAAGAAGCTCCGAAAGGCCAAGCAGGAGGCCAAGCCCAACGAGAAGCCCGACCTCGTCAAGACCCATCTCCGAGACATGATTGTCGTCCCCGAGATGATTGGTAGCGTTATTGGTATCTACTCCGGCAAGGAGTTCAACCAGGTCGAGATCAAGCCTGAGATGGTTGGTCACTACCTGGCTGAGTTCTCTATCTCATAGTACGTCGTCCTGGACTGGTGACCGTCATGGCATTCACTGACCCTCCCTCTAGCAAGCCTGTCAAGCACGGTAGACCCGGTATCGGTGCCACGCACTCTTCTCGTTTCATTCCCCTCAAGTAAGGAGGTTGCGTGCGGTCTTGGGTGGTTTCTGCATTCACGGACATTTTGGGCGAAAAGGACTGGTTCTGGTAGATGAAAAATGCATCTATCAAAATTACTGATGACAATGGGTACCATGAGAAGTACAATAAAGGAGCATTGTCCGCTTGATGACTATCCTTGACTACCGCTTATGCTTGATGAAACCTCATGGCGCTTCTTCTTTGCCCTGTTGACCGGCTTGTCGTTGTCAATCCAGGTCTTGGTGAAATACGGCGGAGGCCACGTTCTTTTGTAGTTGCCTCAGCCTAAAACCCATGTGCTCGAATGTGCGACGGACTGACCGCTGGAGACTTTGACGAAAGTAACGGAATCGCTCGCGTTTGGTCTGGTTGAGTGTACCGCATGAGGCACAGGTAAAGGGTACGGGTCTGTTGTAACTGATAAAGATCTCTTCGTCTGCTGTAACCGCCTCGCGGAGGGTCACTTTCATCGTCATGTCATTGGGGATTACTTTCCATGCGGCTTGGGAGCATCCTTCATCACATGCATGGTTGAAATGAGATGTGATCGCGTAGACGAGTGCTCTGAGTTTGCTTTGTGGGTCCTCGAAGCTGTATTCCTTGATAAATGATCTTAGTGTTGCCTCGTCTCGTGATCTCAGCCTTTGCGCATCTGGTCCTGCCGCCTGTGATCTCATACTGGCCAGAGGAGTAAAGATATATGTGGCATCCGTGCGGTCTTTGCTGCTCCTGTTCTACATCTCACGTATGGACACGCTTAGGGTGGAATATGAAATTAATTTCGGGCTTTCACAAACAATCGTAAGACCTTGAGGGAGGTCACGGAGTGCAAATACGCCTCGGCCGCGGGAAGTGTTTGTCTCTTGAACTTCAACATATTCGTTCGTCAGGAGGTCATGTGCTTGTTTCTGTACGGTAATAGCGGCTCGGCTTGATCCCTCCACTGCGGTGGTGCTGCCTGAGTCGGTTACCATCGCTGTGGTGTTCCTTTCAGGCTCTCCTCCCACTGCCGTGATGGCGTCTAGGTCAGAATCCCTTACTGTAGTCGTCATGGGTGCTTCTATTGCCGCGGCAGTGTTCGATTAGAGTAGAGTAGCGGAGTGTAGATATATGAATGATGGTTTTCGTAAGAATGCTGGATGGCTCAAATGACTGCTTTGGGTTCGAAATGCTTGATGATAGTGATTGATGATGGATGAGAGTGAAAAGAGGAATCCGCAGGTTGAATTGTCTATTACGAGCTCGCCCATCGTACTTCTGGGGAAGTCGGCAAGGTACCTACTTACCTCAAGATCTTATCCATAAATTAGGTAGTGTTCAGTCAATACTTGCCTACCTATGCAGCAGTTGGTTGGAGGCAAGTTTAAATGCTTTTAAACACACTTGCCCAGTAATTATCAATCACAGTAAGGTACCTACCTTACCTGTGATACATAAAAATACCTAATTGGTCCCGGAGCAACACCTTGGGTAAATACATTCAACGCACGATGGGATGACTCAATGAAAGATGAATTCATGTATCCGATTCACGTCTAGTGTACAGCCCTTGTCTTATTCCTGCTTCTGGGCTAGCCTCGCCACTTTCCTCTCCTCCTCCTTGAGGTGCTTTTGTCGGTAGTGCTCGACAACGTAGTCCATGTTGGCGAGGTGGCCAGCAATGTGGTTTCGGGGAGCATGCGAGGTCATTGCCCTGATTATATAGTTAGCTAACCGTTGCAAAGAAACTATCATGTCCTCATCGGCTTTGGGAAGATATAGGCTCCATTGCATGTTGGCAAGTGGGATGGGGAAGACGAACTCCGGGAATGCGACATCGACAAATCGATGGGTGTTGCCTCCGTTCTCAAAGAGATTTCGGTCGAATCCAGCCTGCTCACAGGCCTTGGTGTGAAGAGCGTTTGTTTCCTCCCAGTCCTTGGCGCGCGATGTGTACTTGTCGATGATGCTAAGGCCCCCGGTCTCCTGGGGCACGAACTGGTAGACAAGGACAGAGCCGAAGAAGGCGCCGACGGTGAGGAGAGATCCGGTCTAAAGACTCCCGTCAGTATATTGTCTGCAATTGACTCCATTCGGCAGTCTTTGTGGGCGTCGTGATGCCCGGGATGCCGGCTGTCTTGACTTGACGTACGCTGAAAGACTCGTTGACCTCGGGGGCCTTGTGGTGACCGTGGGCTTCGGAGGCGTAGGTTCGCGCTGTCCGCTGCAGCTGTCGAGCCACATAGGCTGCCCTCTGTCGTGCGACGAACATGTTGGGCGGGATGGGCAGCGTTCAATTGAGCGGTTAGTCTTGAGGATCTCGTGGGAAGAAGCCGCACCTAAATCGACCAAGTGAGGTTGTCGCTGGTCCGCAAGTGTTTACGTAAGGCCCTTCCTTGCTTAGCCGTTGGCCAATCGAAGTGCATACATTACGATCCCTTCCCCACATTCAATTAACCAAGCTCAAGCAACGATATTGATATTCGTTGATGGAATAGCTCTTTTCAGAGTACCTAGATCACCTCCCATTGAGCTTTAAAAAATATCAGACAAATAGATTTACGTATTTAGTCCCGGCTTAGATTCGACTTATAAAATTAGCGTTCTAATATTGCCTAATACTGGGCTATCTAACTGAGTACATGTATCCTTGTAATAGTTTATTATAGTTATTGCTTGAGTTGAGTACTAACTATATTATTATTCTTTTTCCTACTGACTCTAATGCCTGTCAATTTCGAGGCTTTCATATGTCACTCAAACAACATCACGATTCTGGCTGGTTATGGAACCGAACGTTCATGTTAGGTGTTAATATTGTTTGATCTCATCTAATTGTAATCATTAGGGTGGGTTTCCTCTAACTTCGCAGCTTGGTCAGCTTAGTCCAGTCTGGATACGGTCATCACTAAGTGTTCCAGGGTTTCTGTCTTATCAATGTAAGCAGGACATACTTGAGCCACAGAACCTCATCTTCTGTGTTGCCTACCCGGGAGGGTACAAGAATTTTTGTTATGCGTGCTTTTTACCGGTATGTTTTCTTGAGTTATTTGATCGGGTGGAAAAGAGAGAGGAAATATTTATTATTTTGCATGGCATACGTTTGTGGTTCTTTACTATCTGCCGAATTCAGATTATGACGTACAGAACAACCATTTCATACAAGGTAAGCTTCATGGGTATGTATCAATGAATTTGAAGAGATGAGTAGCCAAGCGGCAGATAGGACTAATACCAGCTTTACTGTACGATGTTTGAGAAAATATTCATTACTGTCCCCAATTCAGTTTTGGACAAAGCCATTCCCTTTATATAGGGGTAAGGCTAGGGACTCTTCCCGCTTACCGTACTCCTGTATAGTCAAAGGGTTGATGTGCTTGATCGAGAGCTCGATCTCACAAGTCTTAAAGTCTTTACTCAATAATTAGTGATTTAAGCTACCACAAGGCTTGGTAAGATCGACGTGCTAGCCAACAGCGTGGGATATGCCCAGTTCAGCGTTAGAACAAGAACATTAATAGCATGCAGAACGCCATGAAAATTAACGTTTTCGACATGGCGCTTTTGTAGTCGACCTAGAGGCACCAGAGCCAGAGTTCAACGCTGACGACTGGGTACTACCGTAGGAATCATGGACGCGAAATAACGAACGTAGAATCCCCACGAACCATCTACGTTGGGTCAAGGGGAGGTTTCCTATCCAAGTTGAGCCAGGCGCTCATATGTTCATCTAGAAAGATGACGGAAGAGATGCAATGGCAGCATCGGAGGCGGACATCACAACTGGGAAGGACGTAAGCCTCCAGATAGGTACGTTGCTATACCCAATTGTGTAGGTGATGAAAGCTGAATGACATCCTGAACAAGGTCTCAGGACATCAATTTCATGTCAAAGTGAGAGCCACGTTTTTTTGTGAAACTTAATCGAGATGGCCATTGCATGAAAGACGGAGGTATTTGGCCGGCGCCATGTCGCAGTAGGAGCTTTTATTTATCGACCCAACATCGATCGAACAATTTACCTAGTTAGTTCGTAACTTGCATACATACTGTAACTATATGCAATGATGAAATTTGCAGGAGGCGAAATTTCCCCTGTCTCACGTCGACTCTACATCATCCCGTCTATTTGACAGGCATCAAGGGACAAACATCCCGCAGCTGAGCACGGGGACGTTTTTATCTGCAGTCAATCAACGCATCAAACATGCGTGTATTGTGCTGTTGTTGGGGATGAATATGATGGAGTTGTGACGTGTGGATGTGATACTATTTCCTTCACAGGCTTACAGCAGTCTTCCCAGCCCTGATTCTGAGATCGATGTAAGAGGCACAAACTCATTCAAACAACGCCAAGCTCATGATACGCGCCCCCACTCAATTGGCCTAGCCTCAATGGGTATCTAGGTAGGTTAGGTAGCTGGGGGCCCTGGGGGAGCTCCCCATGGAGCATATGTTTCGGTGCGGGACGCGTATCGTCACGTCAAAGTATTCTATGTCTTCCTTGACTTATTCAGAGACCGTTCCTCTCATGTTCTTTAGCCCTCCATTGACCGCCCTTACAATGAATGGCCTCAAAGATAAGGATACCTCCTGCTTAGTAGATGTAAGAAGACAAAGATAACCTCAAAAACTTCTCAGTTAGTAAAAACCTTTTGACCGGCATGTTCACAGTCCGGGGCGCAATGCGGGGAAGATGCATTTTGCTGGTCACGGATGCATCATGCCCTGGAGACTGGTGGTTTATTGGAGGAATATGACACACGCTTTCAGCAGTAACAAAGTCTCGGCTTTGAATGGAACCTACCAATTCTTCCATGGGCTGACAGGCTCTCGGGCATTGAGCCACTCCCCGTCCATGAACAATTGAGGCCAGCAGGCAGACGGCTACTTGGCTCTGCTCTGCTGAGCTGGCTCTCCAATCTCACACCCATTCATCCTCCAACGGCCTTCCTTGTTTGATAATAATGTTGTCTTGTCCTTCCCCAAATTTGTTCCGAATATTCCCTTTGAAGAGATAAAACGGTCATATGATGAAGTTGTACTGTCACGCTCACACACATAGACACATACGTGCCTCCATTCATCCACTCGCTCAGGCTCTGGATCGAACTCCTCTCCCTTGTTGCAAAAAAAAAAAAATCTACCTCTATTAACCAACTACAACAGCACGTTTCCCTACATGCGTCATGCAGCTGTCACTGGTGCTTTCTTTGCCCCAAGACTCCTGAATCTTACTGTACCTATCTAACGTACTATGTAGGTACATATGTACTGGACTGAGAGATTTGCCAAAGGTTAAAAAGGACCGTGAGCCCCTTGGGAAGATTGCCATTGCCAGTTGGTTGGATAAAAGCAACTGCTCTTTGACATAGCTCTTATCTCTCTACCTCCCTTACCTTGCCTTACCTTATGCCTGAGATACGTCCAAGCCTCCCTCAACAACAAAAACCGCAATTACAGCTGCGCCCCGGCGTGCTTACTTTAATACAGCGAGGCCTCTGACGACTACCATATCTGTGTTACAAGACTAAACCTCCAGGCGTTTCAACACTCCCTTCTTCTTATTTGAAGTTGTCAGGCTATCAGCTACTGCCTGCATCTTGCTTACACCTTTTTACATCTCATCTGTCTTTCCCATTCTCGTCCTTACATACCTTACCTTACTTTACCTTACCTACCTACTCATCGTACAACCACAACAAACATCTTCTCTCTCCCTCTCTCCCTCTCTCTCTCTCTCACACACATCAACATGTGCCATACCGTAATCGCCCAGCGGATGTGCAAGGATTGTCGCCGTAGCCTCGGCGAGACGGTAATCGACTTCACCCGCTGTGCTCGTAAATGCCCGAGCCCTTTTTACTGCCTCACTCCTGAGCCTCAGATGGAGTTATGTAACCTTTGTGCTGCGACAGCGACGCTATCTACACCGGTACTCGCACAACATGCTATCGAGGGCACGACCACCGCAGCTGCTGCCGCTGTCGCATCGGCTGGCACGAGGCTCTACGGTCATTCCATTGCAAAGGCAGCGACATATCCTGGACCAGGAGTAGCCCGACACGCTGCTGCTCACTAAGACACTGGCGCCGGCGATGGGTTTCGCGCTTATCTAGGGCGCTTTATTCATTGTAAGAGCTACAACAGGGAAATCGAAACGACGAGACGATACTTAGCAAAAAAAAAAAAAAAAAAAACAGCCAGCGTATTTGGAATGGGTATATCATAGGCAACCGGCAAAGGATCAAAGGCGCAATGGGACAGCATGCCATCAATGCTTTTTACTTTATTTTATTTTGCTCTATCTGCAGTGTCACATAGACACGAAACTCCCGGTGAGGACCGCTCTACCGGTATGAGAGAGAACCACAGGCCTGGTTTATGGTACCAGGCAGCTGGGGTCAAGATCTGCAGGGAGATTTACATAGGGAGTCTACATACATGCATACCTACATACGGTCGTTGAATAGCAACAAATTGAACCGAGAAAGAGAGAAAGAAAAAAAGGAGATTATTGATAATCCCCTGATTTCAAGCATGAGTACGGATATAAAATCCAGGAGACCTAGACTGCGGGCGGCTGTCCCGGCTCTTGTTCCGCCCGCCAATAGCCTGCCTATGAAAGCTAATGGAAGCCCCCGGGTGGTTCAATGGTTGGGGAAAGGGACCTGATCATATATCAGTAAGGTACCTTAAGAAGGATAAGCTATAGCAATATCGGATAGGCTATTCTAAAACAGTAAATATAGATTAATAACAATTAAAACTTGCATACCAAGTCCCCGTAGGAACTTATTTTCAAGATCGCTTACACCTTGTTTATACACTGTACTATTGCAACTGATAGTGGTGATACAAATCTCGATTCTTTTGTCACCCCCTTGACAAGGTACAGTGATTGTGAGTACAAAGACATTCGCTTCACTTCCAATTCGCGCAAGGTCAACTTGTGTCCCAACCATTGAAACACTCACTGAACAACAACAGACCCGTGAGAGACACGCATGGAACGACAACCCCCTCAAACTCAAATGCAATCACAATCAAGAAATGAATCTCCAAGTCAATCACAAGCCGCCTGTAGCACCAATTCCCGTCCTCATGAGTCGGCAGCAACGTTTAAAAGGGGGCTATGGCTACCTAACCTACCTAGGTACTCGGGTTCCATGGATATCAGCAAACAAGAAACACCTACTCCGTACCTTGGGCAAGGTAGCGTCTATTCTGTACCTGCATATTGACTGACTACTCCCTGTCCTGTTGATCAAGCAACAATCACCATCACGGCAAGCTGATTCAAGAAAGACGCAGTGGCCACCCGCGGCTATCATTGAGAGATCCAATTGCATGTGGCATTCATTCATGGGTGTCTATGTCCATCCATGCAAGTTCAAGTCCAAGTCCAGGTCCAAGTGTAAACGCAAACGGATTTTTTTCATCTGCAGCAGCCCTTGGTGTTAGATCTCAACAACGATCCTGCTTCTGCTCCTTGTTCTGTTTCTGCTTCACTTCTTGTGGCAGTAGACAAAGTTTCTCTTCCCTTTTTCTACGATGGCTTCAACACAGTTGGCTCAGACATCATTTCAGGCTACAGGCACATCACCATCAAAACTCAGCCTAAGTTTATCTCCCAAGCTTGTGCCTATACCCACAGCCTGCACCATGGGTACGACATCGCTCTATCCCGTCCTTCTACAGGCCAATAAGGCCAGACATATCCAAGTCATTGAACTCCTCTATGAATTCAGCATTGCAGGCTCGTCCGAGGTTTTGGGTCTCATGCGACCCCGTTTCGTTGAAGAGATGATGTGGAACGAAGGCAACTTCACCATCAATCACTACATGCGAAGAGTTATCCTCAACCCCCCTCCTCTAGAGGGCCATGGTCTTGCAGAGGCTTGCAAGAGAGCCTTGATCGACCTCTGCCAACTGAATTGCGGGCGCTTCCACAATTGTTTCGACCGATGGCTCGCTAAGCCCGAGTCACAGCGAGAGTTTCAGCCCATTCATACCTCAAAACAAGACAGACAAGACTTTGTTATCCCGTTGCCGGCACGTGGAGTGTTTGGTGCCATCACGGTGGGAGTCCACCTCAACGTCTATACAGTCAAGCGAGCAGCTGATGGGAGGGAGAGTATCGACCGCATCTGGGTCTCGCATAGAGCCAATGGTCCCGACCTCAGTTACCCGGGGATGCTCGATCAAATCGTTGCCGGCGGCATGGATCCCAAGGACGCAGGGGCAACAGGAATATTAGCTCCTCGCCTGACACTGAAGCGTGAGGCCGCAGAGGAAGCAGGCTTGCACATCGATTTGGATACCAAGGACGTCTTTGTGCGCGACCAGAACGACCAACATACCCAACCGAGACTGATTGGATCCGTGGAATCAAAACCAACCATTGCCTTTTACGACTGCAAGGACTTTAGCGCGGGACATCTTAATGAGGGTCACATGGAGCCCGGTTTGCGATTCGTTTACGATCTCAAGGTCAAAGACCCAAACTTCCTGCCGCGGGCAGCCGAACGCGGTATCGAGAGGTTTGAAGCCATGACAGTGGATGAAGTAAAGGAAAGTCTGATGGCAGGGCAATGGAAACCAAACTGTGGCTTAGTGATGCTGGATTTTCTGGTGCGACATCAACTTCACACCAAAATGCATGACGACCAGATCGCCATCATCAAGACGAACTTACATCCCAAACTACCATTCCGATTTGGAGAGGAGTACAAGGATTTATTTAATAGCTGGTAGCGGCTTTTGAAGTATAGCTCGCATGAGATGGAAGGGATTCAACGGATGATGGGGTTACATCAAAAAGGGCACCATGTGGTATTAGTATGGGCAAGTTAGATACCTTGGTTTCGCGGTTCGGCGGTAGACTGTGTTGGCATTTTTTAAAGACATCTGCTGTCGTTCCTGTACACAAAAGTTGTGGTTCTGTTATTGAGCCCCAGCTTTCGATGCCTAACGGTTCTACAGAAATAACCAGCATACCGAATTGGAAGTAGTCGAGTTTAACGTCACCATGTTTTAACTTCTGCGGTATATGCTCTCTGTAGGGTTTTATATATTGGTTGCCGGTCAGGGGGTTGGAGCTTTCTTCGGTTATGTACTTCAACAAGGATGGTAGAGTCCCAGGTGGCGTTTCCGTCGGCGTTGTGGGTGGTGATGTATCGCTTGACTGCAGGGAGAGGTTTAGATACAGAAGATATATTTGTGGGAGCGATCTTGTCGAGTTATGATTTAGTTGTGATATGGTCTGTTTAGATGCTGTTGATTGATGCTTGGATGCCGGTGTGTGTTGCTTGTTTGCTTTGTGATGACACATTGCGGATTTGGGAGAAACACTTGTGTCTCTATACTTCAGCATGACTTTATGATGCATTATCAACTTCTGAATGAAAGACTTGAGGGTCTTCATTTATCCCCACGGCCTTGTTTTTTTATCATGATCCATAATCGGAGAGGCCGTTGAATTTTAGTGACAAGATGCTGGCAGGGCACAATTTCTATTTGGGTTAGTAAGTTCTAACTAGAACTAGACAAAGGTTAGATTATGCCGCGTGCGACTATTGACAAGACACATTGTCGCTTGCCAGCCACCTAAATCCATCTACTTTATTAATTCTGGTGGAAATTGGATTCATAAACTATTGATGGCTTGTGCCCTGTGATAAGCTAAGACCTCAAGGATGAACTACTACATATAACAGCCAACTAGAATCCGAGCAGATGAACTCAATCTACTCTCTACCTGTGTACGAAGTACGGATACAGAATTACCTTACGGGCCGTGGTGAGGCATTGCAAAGGTGCAGGGTAGTTGTATTGGCTGAATACTAAATAATCCGGTTAATTCCGCTCGTGCAACCATCCATGATTATTTCCGCCCTCAATCAGATCTTCGTAATTCACCTCGTTTCCCTGTCAAATTCCGCCTTACAACAGATGCATCCCTACCAATGATGCACTGTCGACAAAATTAGCACATTTTACTAACTAGTTAGCAGCAACGCCGTTTCCCATCCGCCTAAACATGTTGCAGACGCTAATCTGAGCCAGTTTAGCGAGACGATATGGTAGCACCCAGCATGACCAGTCAGTACCAGTCCAAGTACTAATGGGACCGAATATCACCTCCAGACGGGAGCGGGATAGAGATAGAGAATGCGGATGGAAAATATTGCTATCTTCCGGCTAAAATAACGCCAACCGCTATCTCTCAATGTCAGCTTTTAGCAGCCACGCATCTATTGCTCTTAGGATATGAGCAAATCTGCCGCTCACTTTAGAGGGCCTGTACAGTACAGGACCTTTCAGGAGGCCACGATCCATTGTGTGACAAAGTCTCAGATGCCCACACTCAAATACTGAACGGGGTGCTTCTGCCACTTGCTGGTACCTACGGTACCTGTTATACTACTATGTATACATACTTCAGCGGTGAGGATGAGCAACTGAGCAAGATACAGTACAGCACGATCGACAAAAAGTACATTGGCGAGGCTGGTGATACACAGATAAACGATAAGGAATCTACGAATGCATTTGACTGATAAACCCGTCCAACATATCACGGACCTCGGGAGATTGTTAATCACCAACTCAAGCCGACGCCTGCTGTACCGGATTTTACACCAGGTTACGGAGACATATCCCCTCTGGGTCACCTGTGCGAGGGTCACTCAAGACCAAAGCGCATCTAGAAATCCGGTATTCGGTCAGCCAAATCTGGATATTGCTATGCATATGTAGCTGGAACAAGAAGGGGTGAGTAGCTGACAGCGGGCTATAATCCATTGCCTAACTTCTTGCTGCTACTGTCCTCACTGATGTTTGATTGCAGGGGAAGCATACATAGCATCAAAGCTCATCACAATGTTTCTGGGTTGCGGGGCTGTTGATGAATTAAAGAGTCAAATGGCTTGCGCTTTGAAAAACCAACCGTTGCCGACCTGACGATCAGGACGAAAACGACATCCACTGATACACCCACATCATCCTAGAGATGGAGGGTAATAAAAAAATGGACGTTTAGACGATTGTCTGCCACCACAAGCTCGTTCGAGAACGCAGTCTCATCAAGACGCGAAGTCTACTACGTACAGTACGTCCTAACCCACGTAAACAACGCACACTGTAACCTAACGGTAGCGACTGATACAAGACGGATCCGACTCGACCGTGGCACAGCCCCGAGAAGATGGAGTCTAAGTCGACTGATTAGGGTTCCTATCTTCTGCCTCTCTTCCCAAGAGCAGCATGTTTGCTAGCAAGTGGGAACAACATCGCCCATGCTCCAGCCTCCACGCTGCCGCCGTTGGTCAAATAAGAGATGCAGCAAAGTACTGTACATACAAGCAAGCCCCGGTCTTGCATGGCGGAGGTGTTGATAGTTCCACCACCAGATCGTTAATCATGCTTTATTTGCTACAATAGGCGAAGGCCTGGCGAGTTTAGGCGTCGGTTAACACAGACAGGCTCAACCCCTTCAAGCTCAGCAGCAGTTTATTATCACTGTTGCATAGAGACGATGGTCAGGTACAGTACAAAGCTGTTTGCTCCCGCCTAACCACTAGCAGGATATGCTCCGACTCGAAAGACTAAGCTTCTTTTCACTATGAAATTTAAGTTGTTTCTTTGAGGGGCTAAGCTCTGTAAAAAAAAAAAAAAAAAAAGGATCAAGGCTTAACCGACAACCCATTCCTCTCCAGACTCCTCATTTAGAGTAGGGATGTGTTCAGCTCACCGCGCTAGAGATACCTCGCGCCAATGAATGCTTATCAGCGGCGCCACTGGCCCAGGGATTTCACTAGAGCGAACAAGAAGATCCCTTGTAAGTCTGGGGACCCCTGCATGGGCGTACATGGCGGTGCGCCCAAGTACCGATGTACGTACTCATGTGTTAAGCCTTCTCTGGGCAGAGAGTATCAACGTGAAGGACTGGCGCAAGAGAAACAAAAACCCCGAAGATCCCTGCCTTGGCGCAGTCTTCTTCTGCATCAAACACATGTTTTCGTTGTGCTGTTTACTGTGGTGATTCGACACTGCTTCCGCTTGAATCAGGGTTGAATAGCTTCATCCCGGTCGTGGAGCACGGAACTCGTCTATATCACGAGGCACACATACGAGCAGGGCCCCTTTTCACTGTTGAGCCGTCAACGACACAGACAATTTCCAAAGGGGAAGGGTTCGGGAGAGTAAAGGAATTTTAGAAACCCCTCAGAAACCTCCTGGACCTGGCATTCGAATCCAAGCATATACAGAAACTGAAGCACGAAGCACGATGCATCGATCAGCTGCACTCCTCACTCTAGGAGCACTCAGCTCTCACGCTACCGCCGCTTGGTTCAAGTCCAACCACGAACCGTCATGGTCGCCTCCACGACAAACAGGCATTTACGCTGAAGAGGCTGGGGAGCAAGCTCAGATCGCCCTGGGATGGACACCTGTGCCAACCGACGCCCCAAAGCTCTCTGGTGCCATGGACATGGACTTTATCCTGGGCAAGCGACAACTAGATGAAAATACATGTGGATTTGGTAAAGCAGGAAGTAAGTTGATGTCTCTTCAGAACTGAACAATTCTACACCAGTGTCCGGCACACAGCTGCACTATACTGTTGACTCCACTCAGAAGCATGTGGTCACTGACATGATTCTTAACAGACTCTTTTACATGTATTTCCAGTGGTGCGACTTGCAGTTTATCTTCAGGTTATGTCGGCTGCTGTGAGACTGCAAGGTCCTGCAATGTGGTTAAGACAACATGTGTCGACTATGCCGAATCCGCGTCTGTTTGCCAGGTTCTTGCAGACTTCCATACTCTTTGCTGGTACGTTGTGCTTTTCCAACACTGACAATTTAGTCGACGAGGGTCGATTCTCTTCAGTCAACTTGCTAACTTGGACATCAGCGGCTCAACTGCCCCCTCGTGCTTTTCCTGGATTGGTACTTCAGGTGGCGACACTTACACATTGCTTGACTGCAGTGCTACCAGTGGCACTTCTTCTCTTCTCTTCTCCGATCCTCTGGCCGAATCCGACACAGCCTCAGCTAGAGATTCATCGACTACCGACACCGCATCCGACGAAGCCTCCTCGACTACCGATGATAACGCAGTTGTTACCGTGACTGGATCTGCTGGTACATCTTCCTCAAGCGGCGGCGGTGGCGGCGATGATGGTCCCAACGTTGGTGCTATCGCTGGTGGTACTGTTGGTGGTGTAGCTGCTCTGGCCCTTGTTGGTCTCGCTGGATTCCTCCTCTTCCGCCGTCGCAGGAGGGCTACTCCTGCTGCTACTCCGATCGATGGCGACGGCACCCAGGGCCCTCCTGCTATGGCCCAAGCCGCTCACAGCCCAGGAAACAGCTACGTTCCCACCTCACCCTCTAACGCCACCTATCCTTCAGGAGTGCCCTCCAACTTCCAAGGTGGCTACCAACAAGCATACGATCCTAACCTGGCAGCCCCCTACGGTCAGCCTCAGGGCTATCAGCAGCCTGGCTACGGCGGCTACTCTCCCCAGCCTCAAAACTTCCCAAACCAGTACTCTCAGCAAGAATTTGGTCAGCAGAACCAGTACCCTTCGCCATACGGTGCCGGTGGCTACGGAGTTCCTTCTACTGCCTCCCCTCCTCCTCAAACTCAGTTTACACCCAGCCCAGGACCCAGGGACGGCGCCGAGGTTCCCCACGGCGGACAGCAGCATCCACAGCAGCAGGAAGCCTCGGAGCTGTCCGCTGTTAACCCTCTTGGCAAAGAGGGCAATCGTGCCGAGCTTGGTTAGAAATTTGGTTTACGGTATAATGGGAGAAAGGGGGAGTTTTATTTTCGGAAGATAGGGATTCATAAAGACAAACGGTGTTTGAAGGCAAACAGACGGGATTACGAAGGCAAGAGAATTCAATTGCATTGATATTTAATTACATGATTTTGTATTATACCTTTTTACAGCGCGGACCTAATGTGATTTATCTAAGCTACGAAGCTCAAATATGATGATGCATATATAAAAATTTAACAGTTGTCGTGTCGTATCGTGTATATATATTCCTAATATTTCTAGATAAATCGATTGCCATTCTGCTCAACTTGTGTCATTCATATTTCGTAAAATCATAATTGCCAATACCAACGTCTTATGCTTGGTTGTCAGTTTCCAATTCCTTACCAATGGCCTTGTTCCACCATTCATCCCAGTCAAGAACCTTTCGGCCGAGTCTCGCTTCCTCAGCTGCAAACACCATGGCATGACTACGCAGAACCTCATCGAGTGTACACCCAATAAACTCATCCTGAGCGCGAGACGCTTCATAGCCATGGTTCTTTACGCGATCACACGCCATGACAAACTGGCGCGTGAGACCCAAGTCTCCGCCGCCGTGGCCGAGATCCTCAACTCGTGGGTGATAGGTCTTCGTCTCGCCTGTATTGAAATCCGCCACGGTGATGCGGCGCGAGTCGGCATAGACTTCGCCGTGCTCACCGTAAAAGTTGGAGTAGCGCTCACAGATCTTTGACGTCTGTGCGACCATGTGGAAGGTGGCTGTCTTTGAGGGCTTCAAAGTGGTTCCGGGCCAGGTGATTGTGACGAATTGGTCGTCGCATACGTTGTTGTCGGCTTCAAAGACACAGCGGCCGAACCAGTTACGGGATTGTATTTCAGACTTGGAGGTCGACTCATCGTAGTCGTCTTCGAGGGCCCTTGTCATGACCTCTTCCTTTTCTTCCTGGGTGGGATAGTCTTCGATGTCGTGGACGACGATGCTGACGGGCCAGTTTGTGTTGCCGGCTTGCAGGCCCTTGAGCTTGGGGCCGAGGTAGATGTTCTTGGCTGAGAACTTGCAGCCTTCATCCCCTAGGGGGCACTTTGTGCAGTTTGTTGCTGCTCCTGCAGCCTTGGGCTTCCGACTCTTCTTGAAAAGAGTAAGATTTCCAGACGAAGAAACTGTCGAAGGAAGATGTGGTTCCCCCTGTCCAGGCTTCTCAGGAGAGCAGAGCAGCCAGAGCAACAGATCGATGTCATGGCAACTCTTTGTCAATAGTGATGGCGCCGTGGTATTTTCGTTGCGCCAGTTCCCCCTGACGTACGAATGGCTGAAGTGCCACCAGCCTACAGGTTCGGTATGGATGACACTTGAGACATCGCCAATGACGCGCTCCTCGACGAGAAGCTTGCGTAGCATGATGTTGTGAGGACTGTAACGCAGGACATGGCCGATGGAGAAGATCTTGGTGGCCTGGGAGGGTCGCATGGCCTTGTACATATCGATACACTCGTCGAGAGAGCATGCGAGAGGCTTTTCGCACATGATATGTAAGCCAAGCGGCGCAAGACCAACGACGACTTCACGATGCATCTCATCTAGGACGCATACGAAGACTCCATCGACACCCTCGGGCACATTCTCTTCTCCCGCAGCAGATCTCCTCCGACGATTCTGCTCATAATCAAGAAATTCTTTCCAGTCATGAAATGATTGGCCTTCTCCAGGGGAACCATGGCCCCAGATGTGAGCTCTGCCGAGAGACTCACGTTTGAACTTGAGGGGTTCGGCGACAGCGGCGACTTCGCCGTTAGAGACGCTGTCAATTGCTGCAGCGTAGTTTTTGCCTCGTGAGCCTGCGCCGATAATAAGGAATCGTGGAGGTGTCTCTGAAATTTCGGGCTTGGGAGGTGGTTTTGGGTGGAGAGTTTGTGGTTGTGTGTCTTCATCGTTGGATACGGTGAGCTTTGAGATGAGATTTTTTATTGTAGACATAATGATAGGAAGCGAACGTATGAGATTGAGTAGTGTAGTTGAATTGATTTGTGTTTGATTTGAGTTCAAGTCAAGTTAAATATATATCTGCTGCCTGGAGGGAGTCCTAGTGGAGGATCTGACGTTGTTGATAGATGCTGATTAACTGACGTAGAGAATGTATAGTGTCAATCCTTGACTGCAAAGATCATGAACTAAGACATGTATCTTTCAGCTGAGGCTGTAAGTCGTCCCTTTCTGGTATTGTTGTTGTATCGTGTAGTTGAGGATTGGGCAACCTACATAGAGCATCAGTGGCCAATGAGGCATCACCCATTAATACACGCAACGTTCCAGTGCAACTAGTTGACTGCAAGCACTAATTGGACGCTGTAGTTAGTGGGCTCAGATATTTAACCCCACTATCGACTTGCAGATGAGATTTAAACATCAACGTTACATGTAACCAACCTAAACTCCAAGATAATGTCTACAGTAGCAGAAGGCCAAGGCCAGGTTGATAATCAGCCAAAGAGCGCCAGCGATGACCCTCTTGTATGGATCGACTGCGAGGTACGTTGTGACTGATATCTCAAAGTTAACGTTGCAAAGCAAAGCAACTCAAGCTCACATCTTCACTTTAGATGACAGGTCTCGACCCAGATAATGATGAAATCATCGAAATCTTCTGCATCATTACCACGGGTAACCTCGAGATTCTCGATGAGGAGGGCTTCCACGCCATCATCCACTTCCCCAAGTCCCGCATGGATCAAATGGATGAGTGGTGCACAAAGACTCATGCAGACTCTGGCCTCACCGCCGCCGTTCTCGAGTCAACCACAACGCCTGAGCAAGCTGCCGACGCTCTGTACGAGTACATCACTCGCTTCATCCCAGAGAGAAAGCGAGGTCTCCTCGCGGGTAACAGTGTCCATTGTGACAGGGCGTTTCTGCGCCGTGAGCCTTATAAGCGCGTCATGAGACATCTTCACCACCGCATTCTCGATGTGAGCTCCATCAAGGAGGCGGCGAGGCGCTGGGCGGCCAAGAAAGTTGTGAATAAGGTTCCCAACAAGCGAGGGCTTCACAAGGCCAAGGAAGACATTCTTGAGAGTATTGAGGAGGCGAGATATTATAGGGAGGTTATCTTTCGGCCGACGTTTGATGTTGTGCCGGTTAAGAACAAGCCCAACAAGCCCAACAAGACGAAATAAGTCAAAATAAAGTATCAATGACTTGCCTATTCTGAAAGAGGTGGGTTTCAATTACAGTAGACACGTTGCTGATCCAGTGTCTCCAGCTCTGAGTTGAGGCGTCCAACTTTCAAAGTGTTGTAGCTGAGCTCATGAGCTCAGTTTTAGAGCCATGAAGCTCTAGCTTGAGTTTCCTCGCTCATGCATCCTATGAGCAGTGAGTATTCATTCATAGTTGAAAAGTTCTAGAACTTGTGAGATGGCTTTTCTCAGAAGTCCTTAGAACTACATATGATAGACAGCACTAGGTAGGATCTCAGCTCCATCATGAGCTCTCTCCTCTCTCATATTTATGTGAGAAAGTTGCCCCTCAACAAACGGCTCAGATACTGACTGTATTGGACTGTGTATTAGCCGCACAATCTCTGCAAATACACAGTACCAATTGTGCTGCCCCTCCATTAGCTCGAGTGATATCATCTCTTCCAACCCCACTAAAGCTCCCTCAAGCTCCCCTCTTTTTTGTCTCAGTCTCGACACCGATAGTCAACTTCTGATTCCTTCTCCTCTTTTCTCATCCTCCTCAACAGTTCTTTCCATCAATTGGAATCCCTTTGTCTTTTTGATCTTCCCTATAGCTTTGGATCTCTGTTATATCGAGCCGTCATGGGCGTTCAAACCGTCGAGTTCAAGCCCTTCCAGGACCAGAAGCCCGGAACGTATGTCTTCTACTTTACCCTTTGTCGATCCTCACCGTTGTGTTCCCCCACTCAGGAGCTACCGAGAACCTAATTGTTTTCCTTCGAGTTCCTAAAGCTTTCAGCAATAAAAATTTCATAAGGAGCTCTGCTGATTTGTCCTGATAGCTCTGGTCTTCGAAAAAAGGTCACCGTCTTCCAGCAGCAGCACTACAGCGAGGCCTTCATCACCAGTATCCTTCTGTCCATCCCAGAAGGAGTTGAGGGTACGCACACAGCACTCTCCAATACGAGCCATGATCTGACCAATTCATAGGCTCCAATCTCGTCATTGGTGGCGATGGTCGCTACTGGAACCCCGAGGTTATCCAGCTCATTGCCAAGATTGGTGCCGCCTACGGTGTCAAGAAGCTCGTCATCGGCCAGAACGGTATTCTCTCTACTCCAGCTGCCAGCCATGTTATCCGTCTGCGCAAGGCTACTGGTGGTATCCTCCTAACCGCTAGCCACAACCCTGGCGGTAAGCTCACTTAGCTATCCCTCAGCTCCTCAACCTCTGACCACACAGCCAGGCCCCAAGAACGACTTCGGCATCAAGTACAACCTCGCCAACGGTGGCCCTGCCCCCGAGTCCGTTACCAACAAGATCTACGAATTCTCAAAGACCTTGACGTCGTACAAGATCTCCGACATTCCCAATGTCGACATCTCCAACGTTGGCACTCAGACTTATGGCGACCTTGAGGTCGAGGTCATTGACAGCACTGCCGACTACGTCGCTATGCTCAAGGATATCTTCGACTTTGACCTGATCAAGAAGTTCTTCTCCACTCATCCCGACTTCAAGGTTCTCTTCGATGGTCTCCATGGTGTCACTGGCCCCTACGGCAAGGCTATATTTGAGCATGAGCTTGGTCTTTCTGATTCTACTCAGAACTGTGTGCCTAGCCCCGACTTCAACGGCGGTCACCCCGATCCCAACCTTACCTACGCCCACTCCCTGGTCGAGGTTGTCGACAAGAACAACATTCCCTTTGGTGCCGCTTCTGACGGCGACGGTGACCGAAACATGATTTACGGCGCCAATGCCTTTGTCTCTCCCGGTGACTCCCTGGCCATCATCGCACACCACGCCAACCTCATCCCCTACTTCAAGAAGAACGGCGTCAACGGTCTTGCTCGCTCCATGCCCACCAGCGGTGCCGTTGACCTCGTCGCCAAGGCCCAGGGTCTCGACTGCTACGAGGTGCCTACTGGCTGGAAGTTCTTCTGCGCTCTCTTCGACGCCAAGAAGCTGTCCATCTGTGGCGAGGAAAGTTTTGGAACTGGTAGTGACCACATCCGTGAGAAGGACGGTCTATGGGCTGTTATTGCCTGGCTCAACATCATTGCTGGTGTCGGTGTCCAGAAACCCGATGTCACTCCCTCAATCAAGGAGATCCAGAAGGAGTTCTGGACCAAGTACGGCCGTACATTCTTCACTCGTTACGATTACGAGGATGTCGACTCAGATGGTGCCAACAAGGTCGTCGGTGAGCTGAAAAAGCTCGTTTCCGATTCCAATTTCGTCGGTAGCACCATTAAGGGTGAGTGACTTTTCGATCTTGCTTTCTAACACAAGCTAACATATTCTAGGCCGCAAAGTAACCAAGGCTGGCAACTTCTCTTACACCGACCTCGACGGCTCTGTGGCCTCCAAGCAGGGCTTGTACGCTGGTTTCTCATCTGGCAGCCGAATCGTTGTTCGACTCTCTGGCACTGGCTCATCTGGAGCCACCATCCGACTGTACATTGAGCAGCACACTAGCGACCCCTCCAAGTACGAGCTTGATGCTCAGGACTTCCTCAAGGAGGAGGTCAAGTTTGCCACTGAGCTCCTCAAGTTCAAGGAGCACGTCGGCCGTGACGAGCCCGATGTCAAGACCTAAGCTAGAAAAGAGGAATATGACGGTTGATGTTTGGATTGCGAGACGGAAGAGACGGATGCAAGCATGAGATAATTATGAGTTTCTGAAATTGTTATCATTAAACAATATGACGAATTGAGCGTTCTTAAACCAGCCAACCAAACAACTGAAAACTGAGCATGCATTCTGAAACTCGAAGGCCAGGTAACATGAATCGATGCCATGGCATGTAAAAATAATTCCTGATATTGTCTGTCATGCGGAAAGCAAGATGTAAGGCCCGCCATTTGACCGATAGCAAGGAGGTTGGTTATGCTAGGTATTGTACAATCTGTATCTGGCGCTATGAACATATTATATGAAAAGAGAAGTCGTCACTCATAACTCGTCAAACCGTTGCTATATCTCTCATTGGACGCCGTCGCTAAAAGGAGATGAATCGAAATCAAAGGTAGTATGTGACAAAGAAGAAAAAGAAGATAGGGGTCAAAACAATACAGATGACAGACTGGTGTCAATCTTCATTTCAAAGAGCGAGGAAGAGACACAATGTCTCAGCCCTGTGTTGTCGTGTCTAACGTAGTGCTCTCGCCGGTGGGCGGAGGAGATAAAAGCTCCTTGAAACGCTTGGTTGCTGTATCTACATAAGACGACGCGTAATCACCAGAAACGTCAGATCTGACTCACCTTCTTCACTGACGAAACGGATTTCAAATGCTCCAGCGCTGTTGTTTCGTTGATTTTGCTGTCGATATTCCTGGCAGAAAACGTAGAGCTGAATATCGGCTAGCCGTATTTTGGTCTTGCCGACTCTCTTGATCCATTTCGGTGAGGCTGATTGATGTGTGACTGGAGAGATTGGTTGGCCTACTTGGTGGCTAAAGCGGGCAGAGTTTCGACGTACCAAATGCTGTCCAGACAGGACTCTGGCGAAGGTCACCGTCCCAAACTGCGGCATGAAGGCGAAGGCCTTTTGTCATAGTGTCTTCGTAGACAATAAGAGAGTGCATGAAGCGATCGTCCATAATCCGGCTGATACGGTTAGAAGGGGAGTTGAGTTTTAGGTATGCTACTTACGCCTGGAACAATTTGCGTTCGCCCCGAAGATTGAGATCCTCAACTGCGAGCTGAACTGTAAAGCTATTTCGAGTTTTAAACGATAGAAAGCAACAGTACAAGAGGATCAATTCTAAGCCTGTGAGCGAATTTATTGAGCAGGAATAACAAGAGAGAAAGCTTACCTTCCCATGTCATAAAGCAAAGGTTGGCCCATGGCTTGGAGCATTGATCACTAGGACTCCATCGCCAGAACTGAAGAGTGCTCTTCTCGCGTTCTACGCAAAGTTCATGGGCACCACGAAGCGAGAACCATGGGCTACCCATGTGAAATGTTCGCAGGAGGAAATAGGGGCATCTCTCTCGCGCGCTCTGATATACTATCAGAGTTATCTGACCCTCGTTGAAAGCACTAGTACTGTTAGTCGGATGCTCTATAATCGTCATCTGGATTCCGAGATTACCGTTTGAAGAGAACTCTGGCATCGTTAGGCATCTGTATCTGGCTCCAGGGGACATGCGGGCCCCATGATCTAGACCTACTTGTCTTGGTGAGAAGTTGAACGGGCATATCAAAGGGCGAAACTCACGATTGCTGGTGATTAAGCGCAGTTCGGGACGGCAGGGGCAAAGAAAATATCTTTTCAGCCCAGTGGATATTCTATGTTTATGGTTAGAAACAGGTTCGAGAGTTGTGCTAATGCTGTACTGACTGATGTAATGCCGGAGTCATCCAACATCGAATCGGATTGCAAAGATGAATTCAAACGGATAGGAGGAGGCGCTGGTTTCATCAGTATTGGTTTGATACAGACATGCATATTCTTACGAATGCCTCTAGCTTCCCGGAGCTGCATTATCTGAAGCCGAGTGCTTTCCATAATATTGAAGTCAAAGTTTGGTGATCTTTGGAGATGGTTAGTTAGGGGTGCCCACATGTTTGATGGTGTTGAGTACTAACCTGGTCAGTAGTTCTCGCAATAAAGTCAAGAAACGATTGTAAGCGATGAACCGCTCAGGAAGTGAAAGTCCTCCTGCCTCCTCTGTCATAGAATGGTACATCTTCCGCCAACGATTCTCCTTGGTGAGTGTTCTGTCCTCATAATACGTAGTGATATCCCGCAACGATTTCGATATACAGGGTAGAAGGATTTCTAAATAATCGAGTACGACAGGGACGCGGGCTAGGTAAATCTGGGAGCACTCAGCCAGTTCGCGAAGCAGCTGACCTGAGACCCTAATCTCCTCTGTGGTCACGAATAGGGTAGTATGAGGGCCATCGGGCAAGGCGTTGCGAAGCCCTGTGAGGTGCAACGCAACACGTTCTGCTCTTTCTGCCTCCAGGTAGCAACCTTGGAGTAGATGCAGCTCAAGATGACCACCCAGGACCATCTCCATGATGGGGAATAGAAGATTGTACAAGAATAGGTGGGTTTATTTTATCACATAACGAGAGGCATCGAAGAACCGCGTTCGATCCGGTTATCCTCCCTTTCTCCAAGGTTGGCTTTGCTACGCTTCGATAATTGCTGAGGGTGATGAGAGTGATCGATCGAGGCTATCGTATGCGGTGAGGGACTGAGAGATGGATAGTGATTGGGGTAGTTATCATGAATCCATATACAGGCAGATAGTTGGCCAGTATATAATTGAAGCTGATGATCAATTGTATTATGCCCTTTTTTAGAGAAGAAGAAGAGAATGAATCCAACAGTCGAGGGAAGACGTCTTGTTAATAACAGGAGAAGAGGGGACGGGCGATATGCAGGCCGTCAATAACGTGTGATCCGATCTGGGCAATCTGTTCAACACCATAAAGAGGGTGCACCCGCACCAGTCTAGCCATATCCATGGCCTTCCTTTGCGTGGTTGGTGCACGGTTCTCACCCTGCACCTCAAGTGAGCCCATCAGGTCGATGCACGTAATGCCGGGAGGTTCTTGGGCTATCGTCTTGTCCTCGACTCAGCTAAGTCCACAAATCTGGGGTCTTGAGGCAGCTGATGGTCAGATGCCGCATTCTCCGAAATCTGCGGCATATTAACTTGGGTTTCATCAACACAAATACACCAACTGGAAGAAACCATTGTGTTGGCGAATGAGGCATTGGGTGTGTGTATGGCGACTTGATGCTCTGCGCGCCAACTTCTCAGGCGTTGCCACGATAGCAAGCGTCTCCCGGACATGACGCCAGACCAATGCATGGGGAGACTCTGGGGCAGCAATTGAGCTAGATTAGGAATGGGTGGGCACTTACACTTGCACCAGTCAAAAATGACCATATCTAGAGCAACAGTCCACTGATGAGCGAGGTACGACGTGTTCCGACGACGGCGAACCTGGACATGCATCCGCAGCATGTGGAGAAATCTGATGATAATGGGCATCGAGAAATTAAAGAAGAGGACTCGAAGACGCTTGGAACGGCGTTTTTGCTGGGGTGCAGGTTGCTTTTCGTCCCGGCCTGGTGCGCATCCAATCCTAACACTCCACTCCAACGGCGCTGCGTCTTCCTAGTCGTTGGGGATGCTGGTGATGAGGCTCACCGGGCTAGAGCATGATGCTATTCTCTCGACGGTTTATTGAAGGTTGCACTTCCACTATGTGCCCAAGTGACTGCGAGCTCCTAGTACATGCGTAATGTATAAAAAGCCCTGAGAGGAGCAGATCTCTCTCTCCTCATCCCTTGAGTTAACATTGCAATTTTACCTGACACAGCGACTGGCTGCTCTAATGACAACCACAAACGTGGTTCCTCTTAACGATGTCAATTGCACACGATGGAGGTTGGACGACGAACGTGATAGGATTGGGTATGATTTGACAAGGCTTTCAGGTTGGACGAATTTTTCCCTGGTGTATGGAAATCTGTCAGGCTACCTGCCTTACTTACAGAGTGCCTTCTCTCCCTCATAACCTCACTAGCCACCCACTAGCCACTTCACATTGGCTGCAAGCCTCATCGTCATTAGTATTTAAGGCTATTCGGTCGAGACCGCCAAGCGACCATTGGTCGCCTCGCGTCGCGTCAACATTTACACCCTCGCGCGCGACATGTGTAGCTATCGTGTTTTGTACTTTATTATTTATGCCTAAGCTCCCATACTTGTACAAGCATCGTTTCCTCATCCGATGACCCCCAGAGTTTCAAGACCAGGTCTTCGTGGCCAAAGGCGTCCGAGTAGAAGCTCACAGCTCAACCGGCTGCCCTCTAGATCATCATAATAGAATGCGGAATGACCTGAACCCTTGAACGTCCGTAATAAAAAGCAAAGCACCCATCCTGTGCCATCATACAACACCGCCAGACCAAAATACAATGAAGAGAGACCTTTGAGTAGAAAAACCTTCAACACGACGCTCAAGTGTTGGGACTAGTCCGACTCAGATATGGTCTCAGATTTGATTTGCTTGCGACGCTTGGGTTTGTTGACCTCGGCGACTTCCTTCTAGGAAGACTCATCCTCTTCCTGGTCGGCCTTTGACATCTTGTTAGTCGAGACACTCTCATAGACTTGCCAAGGTCAACTTACGTTGTAAGCCTGCTTCTCGTCCTCGTATCGCTTCTTATCGGCAGCAGCCTTGGCCTCGTAAGGGGCACGCTGCTTCTCGTTCAAGGCCTTCCATCGCTCACCAAGGAGCTTGCCGACCTGACCGAAAGAGATACCAGGGTTCTCCTCTCGGACGTTCTCACGCTGCTCGTTGGCGAAGAACATGTAGGCGGAGAGGCCGCGCTTGGGGGCGTTGGGGTCTAGGCAAGTCAGCGGTGCTCAAAGTGCGTAGTCGAGGTCGCAGGGTGTGATGCTCTGTAATACGCCTTGTGAAGAGGGCGATCACTTTACATACACACATTGTCGACTAGAACTTGAGGATCAATCAGGACTTACCCTTCTTGCCACGCTTAGTCTTCTCGGTCTTTCCACCACGTTTGGTAGCAGCAGCCTTAGGCATTTTGAAGGAGTTCTGTGATTGAATGTTAGGGGCAGGGTCAACTAATGGTTGGATGCTGAGTGATGAGTGCAATAGGAATGAGATTTTTTTTTTTTTTTTTGAAATGGTTTGGTAAGTGAGCTCGCGTTGATAGACGCGATGCTAATGATGAGGGGTAGCTCCCAGGAAGCTTGGAGCTCAGATTGGGGCAATGAATAGTTGAGTATAAGGTGATGAGGCGCAAACGCAATTGTGCCTCTCAACGCGTAAAAATCCGCGTTGATTGCAAAGAAAAAGCTGTCTCGGACGATGTCACGTACCTTGAAAATAAATTTGAAAAGAAGAGGGCGGTGGTGGTGTTGCAGTCTGCAATGCGCTTCCGTTAGCTTTGTTGTTAAGGTGTTGCGAGAAGATAGAGATGATGCGCAAGACAGGATGCACTGCAGCTGGACTTGGACAACTGTGAAGTTGATAGAGATTCGTGACAAGGACGAAAATCAGTTCAAAAAGTTGGCGCAAGACAGTTGACAGAGGCGCAAACGATCAAAGGCAGAAAAGTGATTTTGTGGTGCGTGGTTGCGTGATGCGCAGTGTATAGGACGGTACTCACCACGAAGATGTGTCGAGGCGTGTTGAGTGTAGAGGCGCGGGTTTGTATGGGAGAATTAGGTGGGAGAATTGTATGGGAGAGAAGAGAGGGAGAGAGTGTGTATGGGGAGGGCCAAGGCAGCCTTTTTACTATGGGGGAGTGATTGTGCGTGGGGAGGGAGCGTGGCCTGGGCTAGGTAAGGTACCCAGCTACCCGTGGACGGCTACCACACTTGAACTTCTTGGATCGGACTTGACTTGAGACTGGACTGTAATGCTGTGGGCAGTGGGCTGGGCTGGGCTGCTGAATGAGTGGTAAGTGGCAGCTCTTGGTGCGGTACGGAGTACTGCTTGCTTCTCGCCTTACCTAGATGAGACCCCCTACACATTTTCTTTCATACTCCTTCCCTTCCCTTCCCTTGGTTTGGCGAGAAAAATTGGGTGCAGTGCGCACGTACATAGTACTGCACTCTTGCTCTGGGCTGTGGTGCTTGGAGCTTGCCCGCGTCGGCGCGTATGATGCACTAGTACTGTCGCAGCAGCCTGTACGGCTGTACCTGTACCAAGTACAGCCGCACCTGCCCTGGGCCATTTTCTGCCACTGGATCTACTGCTGGGGGAGACGACCGGGACTCAAACCAAGCCCGGTCATCCAAGCTCCTGAGAAGCACTTGCCTCTGACCACTAACCTGCAAGCAATTGGGTGGTTCTGCTGCTATTGTTGTGCGGTACTGTACAGGTACAAATCTCACACAGCCCGCTGCACAGAAGTACAGTACAAAGAGCTTGTACCGCAGCATCTCTGCAGTAATTCGCACAGTATACATGTCTTTTCTATGACCAGTCCAGCCATTTTTGGGGGGCATTCGCAAGCCCCTCTACTCTAATCGCTCCTGATGACACCCGACCCGACACTCTTGACTCTGGACTATCCCTCTCCCTCGTTCTTACCTTACTGCTCTGCTACTCTGGGCTGGTCTTCCCTGTCTTGCCTCTTGCCCAGTCAACGGGCTCAATCCAGCGGGTTCGTCTTCTCTGGGTGATACCGTACCCGGGCTGTCGCTGCTCTCACCCGTCGAGTCGTCGTTTCGCTGGCTTCCATTCATTACATACTATGCAATGTTATTATCCTCTCTTCCCAGTCCCCTCCACCTCCACCTCCACCTCTCTGTGGCCGTTATGCTTCATCAATCAATTTCGGGCGGGCTTCCAGTCGCGCTCAGAATTACGCTACTTACACCCTCCTCCCTGTCCGCGCCATTTTGTTTCTTTTCTCTTGTTACTTGTCACACACCATTGCATCTGTGTACAGCATCTTCGCTACTGCCCGTGGACTGTGACTGTTAAGGTATCCCTGGACTGTCTACCTTATTATAGATAGAGCTTCTTCTGTATTCTGCTCTGGTCTAGGTAACAAAAGAACTTACCATTTCTCTCACACACGTTCTGCTATGAATTTACTGGTTTTTTTTCTTTTTCTTTTTCTAGTTATCGAAACTGTGTTGGATTACGGAGGTACACAGGCAGTATTGAGCACATAACGGGGAGGTTGGTTGATAGTTCAATGTTGCTAATACAAAGTTTGGCGCTGTTATGGCGGAGCCATTCTCACCTCACCACGGCGAGCCATCACTGTCGCACTCTGACATCGGATCAACCTGATGATGGGGAAAAGGGTCCGCTCATTGCTCCACGAGAGCCTAAAGAATTGAGCACATATGTGCCGACGACCGGACAACCAAATGCAATCGCCCGTTTCTGGGTTCGTCTGTATTCTCAGATTGTTCGTTGCCCGGTCTTTGGTGAGGCATTGTCCTTCAAAACCAAGCGCTAATCAATCGACTATCTTGTGCCTAAGACAATCTCGGGCCATGTTTTACTACGTACTTCACTATTCAATACCCTTGCCATAAGCCGAGGCTACGTTATTGCCTCACGCATACCACACAACAATACTGTACGCACTTGGCTTTGGCACAATGGTATCACTTGCGCAACCTCCAGTGGCTAGGTAGGAAACAGTATGCTGAACAGCAGGTGTAGCGGCTTGGCTTTCACGACCACTCGCGACACATTTTCCCCTCTGCTCTGGGTCGAGCTCAAGTCTTCGATAGCTCATCAGTCTATTTCTTTGCTGTTGTTCTGGTCCTAAACAGGCGTGCTGGGTAACTCGCGATCTACACCAGGGCGATAATCAGTTCTAGACCACTTGCAACTCGCAACAATGCGCGGCGGGGTACGATACTTTGGCCGTGCATAATGACGAAGTACTGTCATACGAAATTTTCATGTATAGCTACATGGCGGTGCGTACCCTGTCGTGGACTCCCCTCGCAGACAAGCAAAGTGCCCGCCTTTCGTCAACGACATCTCCCTCAGCTTGTCATATCGAAGGCAAGGAGATGTTATTCCGATATTATCCTTTTCATTCTGCCTACCCTCCATTGAGTATCCAAGCAGCATGCAGCACGTACCCAATTTGAACATCCAGTAAATCCGGTTGTCAAGGCCGGCTAAGTTGTCATCACCTCCCGTAGAGAACTCTCGTTCGAGATAGTGTGCAAGGACACGATACGGTCCTAGCTTCCGCAACGGAAGTGTTGGTGTTGTGCGCCAGTATCATCACGGTTCCATGTTGTCGAAACTGGCACTGGTCTTCTCATTCAAGCAAATAAGAGATAAAGCAAAATCATATGTGCATCATCGGTCATAAGTGCTGATACCACGCAATACGGATAGCAATGTCTTCGTCTAAAAGTGTACTTCGTATGAGACGAATGACGCGAGATACCTCGTGACACATACTCCATTTGCGGACGGGGCGGGTACCACGAGTGGTGCGGAAACAGCTTTGGTGCGAATGGGCTGGCTGCTGGAGAGGGCGTGGACGAGACAGTACGTACTGTAACAGTAGCAGCAGAGACAAGCAAGTAAAAAACGCCCGGCGATGGCGGCCTTGCCGAGCTTGTCTGGTGGCGCCGGGCCCAAACAAGGTGCAGAGGCATGTTGTAAGTGGCCCATGGAAGAGGTACCAGTAGAGACTTGCAGCGGGTACGCGACACACCTGTCTTTGGGTGGTCATGTAGTCCTCCTGGCAGCTGATACTGTGCTGTACTTAGACGCCGAGCCGACTCTGGGCTCACGCCAAAGCTCAGAACAGGTAGCTGAGCGTTCCCCCGCCCCAAGCCAAATCTCTGTGTTCCTCTCCACTCGCTCTTCTCGACTGTTTCTGCCCCTTTCTGTTTCCTTACCCTGCCTGACCTGTTCAGTACTCACTCTGCCCTGTTGTGCTTTCTGACTTGCGTCTCTCTGACCATCTGCCTCTCTTTCGAAATTGGTCAGGATTGACAAACAAGCAAGGTTCAGACTTTAGAGCTCCTCCTCGATCGCTGCCCAACCCGGGACTAGCAACAAGGTATGCACCTTTTGCGGCATGTCGATCTGGTCTCTATCTTAGGCGAACCAAGGGAGAGAACGTGAGTGTGATTTCCGCGGCAAATTTTCAGGGTAAAGCAGCTTCCCCCATCTCATGGTTCCTTTTCCCTTTGTCTTGGTAACACCGACTCGACCTGTTTCCATCTTGAAATCGCCAAGCCATATCACGTGCATTTACCGCCTTGTGGTCATAGCTCCTTACAGCTGCTAAGCCCTATCGAGAATTAATGCTGGATGGAGTCATGGGAATCTTTCGAGAACGAGCAGCTGTAAGGTCAGAGAGACGACCTGACTATGTATACATAATTCTTGTGCAAAAGTTGGTATCTACAAGTAACGATCTAGGTAGAAATACAATAAAACCTGCACCCCATATCAACGCACGAGGTCCTAATCCTGTATTCTTGTTGTCTCAAATTCTTGTATGCCTTGACCAGTGCAGTCAACTTGACCCCTTGGCAAGGAAAAGCACCTGCATGCTGTTCCAGGGACAGCCGTGGTCGCGCATTACTAGTTGCAAACCATGACTCTCTTTGGCCCGCTTGTTCAGAATTTCCTTGTTTTCTATCGAAGATCTCGTGTATGTAGTCTCCACGACGGGACGGGGAGATCTCACTTCTCGATCACAATGGTACGTATCTTTTCCCGACGGGTCGGCACGGGAGACAACTCTCGTGCCGCGCGGTTGGGTCATCAGGTAAAGGAACCAGTCGCGTCAAAGTCAAGCGTAGAGGAACGTGTTATGTGAGGTGTGGACAAAGTATCGTAAGGTATCATTGTTCAGTCTCGGGGTCAAGCACAACATCGCGTAGCTCATCATCACGAACCCAGTCGATGCCACTACCCACTATTATACCGCCAGCCACACCTTTCATCACTCTCCATCTTTGCTCGCTCGCCTTGACGTCTGCTTCGAGCTTCTCCTGCTCTTGCATCATCTTGGAGTTGTCGCGTGGGATTCTCTTCTTCTGCTTTGCCTCTTCAGCTAGCTCCAATAGTTCTGCTGCTGAAGCGACGTTCTGTCGAGACTTGCGCAGTGTTTCGCTCTGGGCAGCTGTCAACTTGTGCCAGATATTGTTGGTCTCAGCGGCCTGATTTGCAACTGAGATGGATGCATCGTCTCTACGCTCGACGTAAGGCAAAAGTTCACTGGTGAATGTTAGTTGGCAGCCAAGTACGTAAGAATGGGGACGAACCGCTCAACAGATTTTGCTTCAGTCCCGCCGTGAACGGCTTTTAGAATAGGATTGGCAGTGACAACGGCATCAATCACATCGTTCCTGAGGACAAACCTTGCCCTAGATTCTAGAAGTTCCGACTGCGCGGTATTTGTTTCTTCAGATGTGAATGATCTGGCTTCATCTGAGAATGATAAGTTTATGCAGTAATTACTTTTGGAGAGAAACGAACCATGCTGGTGAGAGCGTTGAGCGTTGACAATGGCGATTTCTAGTCGGAGTTCTTGTAATCGGTCATAGAGCGCTAGAACTCTTTCTTCATCTTTTGAGATAGGCAAATGGGATGTCTTGTCATGTCCAGTCACCATGGTGTGATCGTCCAAGTCTGCCATTGTGAAATCTGTCAGTCTAACTTTTCTTATGTCAATAACCTCAACACAGACAGACGCGTTATAACTTTTGGTTATGCAACGATAGTTTAGCCACCAAACTGTGGCTGTGCAGTGAGGCAAGAAACGTGGCGTATCTTTGCCAATAACATATCTGCCTGTCACAAGGCATCGGTCACACTAACTTTACACCAGGCACTCTCATGAACAATCGGTGGACCTCTCGTCACGCGAATAATTACTACAACTAGGTCATTTAACACCAGAATTCCCTGTGCTAGCTCTAGTGATCAAGACCATATCTCCACTGTCGTCTGCCCTTTCTCTTGTCAGTCGCACATCGCGGCATCGTTTTCCACAGGAGATGTCTCGGGATGGCTCTCCAGGTGTTGATAGCCCATACGGGCATGCGGCTGGAAGTCGATACCGCACAGTTCTCCATGTAGGCTTCATAAAGATGAACTTGAAACATCAGGAACTAACATGAGAGCAGTCTCGATGATCTTAAGGCTTGGGTCTCTAAAAAGACTTCGATTCCGCCACAACATATTGTTTCCTTGACCCCTCACGGTCGAACCGTCAAGTTTGCGAGCTTGCATGCAGAGGTTTGCCATCGATCAGGATACAAGGCGTTGCTAACTGTATCTCAGAAAGAAATATTTGTCTACGATATCCGAATAAGCTCTCCGGGGAACGCAAATCTCATCACTCCTGTCCCATCCCCAAAACGGTACATCATCGCGAATGCGCCGAATACAATCGATGATGTGCAGTCAATATCATCATGGCAAGAGCTGTACAAGGACCGCCGCAACTGGGCGATGCATCTTGTAGAGGACTGCGGGCAACTGAACTCAGCAACGGTGGCAAGGTATAGCGAAATAGATGTCATCATCAAGTGCCTGGACGCCGCTGTCGCCAACCTCGAAATCAGTATCAAGCAAATCGAGCCTAAATACAATGATTTGAAGAAATGGGTAACACCTGCACTGGAAGAGCATGGAAATCTCGTTGAGAAATGGGAAGGATATCTGGATCTCGCCAAGAACACGCCGGTTTCGCCATCGATGGTCAAATTCATGACTCGGCGAGAAATCAAAAAGTCAAAGCCAACCCTCGGGGACCTCATCGAACTCGATACCGCGAGAAAAGCAGGAAAACTAGCGCCAACGGCCCATCGACGGTTCAGCGACAAAGCCAAAGAGCTTAGCAATGCGGCTTCGCAGATGTATATGGGCTTGGAATCGCTGATCGCTGATTTTGAGAAGCTGATGGGCCGCTCTGCTCTCAGTCATAGCACAGATTCCGCGCAGCTCCTTGAAGATATCGAGGCGATGGTGAAGCAAATAAATTCCGATTATCGGGCAGCACTTGTTTACGGCAACACGCAACGCGATGTAGCGCAAGCATCCAAGACGGCTTCCATGCACACTGAGCATCTGGTTCCAACTTTGAAAAAGAGAGTCAAAGAAATGGATGAACTACTTCATTATTCTACGGACGCGCGTAACTCGATCGCTTCGGAATCAGCAAAGTTTATGCGATACGTTACAGAGATAACAGCCCTTCATAGTAACGTCAAGAGCCAGATCAACGTACTTAACCAATCCGAGGATGATATGACAACTTTCGACTATCTTCGTCTAATCCACCAGCTCCCTTACATGTACGCAGCCTTTGTCGCGGAAGCAATTCGACGCCGAGAATGGGTCGACAAAGTCAAAACCGACTCTTCTACCTTGGCAAATGAAATGGCGTTGTTCCAAGACGAAGAGTCCAAGCGACGGCGCAAATGGCAGAAAATGATCGGCAGCATGTACGGACCAGATTTGGACACCAACGTCATTGGTCTGGAAGTCAACTTGCTCGGGGAGGACACTCCTTGGCCGGCTTTAAACAAGGAGGATCTGACAGATTTCGTGCAAGTTTTGCAGAAACAGCCGGTGGATCAAAGTGTCTTGGATGACGTGGTAAAGCTTGTACAAGAGCTCGACAACCCAACAAAGCAGCAATCCAAACGGCTCAAGGCTTTCAAGAACGGAAGTATACATGAGGCAGCACTGGGCAGAAGCGGGCTGATGATTCGGGGGGATGATGATCTACTTCAGTCACTACAAGAGGACAAGGGCAAGCTTGAAAACAAACTCAAGACAGCAGAAAGTCGAGTGCGACGTTTGGAGGATTTACTTCATCGGCAAAGTCAAGCCAGCCGTCCTGGTAATCTTTTTCAGCCTCAGGGCCCCCAGCAACGCGAAAGAGGCAACTCGGGATCCTCGATCAGGTCGAGCCGCTTTGACGACCGCAGGCGATCTTCAGATGGGATCGATCCATTGATGCGACGTATCACGCAATTGGAGAATGAGCTGCGAGAAGAGAAGCAACGCTCTAGCAACCTTCAACAGGAGCTCAACGCACAAACAAACCATCATGAAAACATAAAAGGTCAGCATGAAGATTTGAAGGGCCAGCATGAAGACTTGAAAGGTCAGATTGCGGAGGTTAACACTACCAAACAAGATCTTCTCGGAAACATGGAGGCCCTCGAGCGCGAGTTTGTTGAGGAGCGCAAGAACCTGGAAAGCGAAATCAAGAGCCTCAGGGCTCGTCTGGAGTATACCGAAGACGAAATTGAGCAGTTCGATGAGTCGAGGCAGCATGAGAGAGCTGGGTTGGTTGTGAAGGTAGAGGAGCTGGAGGCCGAGATCGAGCAAATCAACAAGCAACGACAAGACGATGCTCTTAAGGCACAGGGCCAGGTTGAGTTTCTCCGCAAAGAAACTAGAATCCAGAGAGAGCAACAAGAGGCACTCGAGCGCCAATTGGAGTCTGCGCAGGAGGAAGCTCAAAGTGTCTCGAGAAAGTTGAGTGTTGCCGAGGAAACTTTGAGTGATCATTGGCAAGCTTTGACGAAACTCTTCGCTGAGCTTTCGCCCGGTGCCGCTATCCCCGATAACCTGGTAGATCTTTCGGACTTGCTACTTGCGCAAGCTGGAACCTTCGTTGAAAAGTCACATAACTCGGAAGCAGACATCGAGATGCTAAAGTCTCAGGTCGAACACCTTACGACGACCATCCAGGAGTTACGGGAACAGGTCGCCGACAAGGATGCCAAGCTCTCTGAAGACGAGATGGCGGTGGTTCACTTGCACGAAAATCTAGATGAGGAAAAGACGAAGGTGTCTGCTCTCGAACAAGAGCTCGCAGCAGGTAGAGAGCAACTCAATGAGTTGTATGCCAAGCTCAGCGATGGCGAAATTGGCTCTGAAGCTATGCAGACCAGGCTAGAGGAAGAAGAGAAGAAGGTCATGACACTGACTGAGCAAGTGGCTTCTGAGCAATCTCAAGTCGGCAGCCTCGAAGAAGAACTACGCATGTTCCAGGAAAAGGTCGAATCTCTCCACACCAAGGTCGCCAAACTAAACAATCAGTATGAACACCGAGACGAAAGGACCAAGGATCTGACACAGCGCCTCTATTCTCAGAACGACCGTATGTGCCGTCTACTGGAACGGGTGGGATTTGCAGTTAGTAGGAAAGATGGTGGTATGACTATCACCAAGATTCCGCGGTCCGAAAGAAATGCCCAGAACCTGAACGACTCATCCGACCCTAGCTCATCACTCCGTAAATCAGGAACATTGGGCCGCGTCTTGGCCGACAGCACAGATCTGGAACTCCTCTACTGGCTCAATAATTCAGACATGGAGGCTGAATGCGAGAAGTATGAGGCTTTCATGAACAAGATTGGCAATTTCGACATGGAACTCTTCTCTGAAACTATTTACCGCAGAATTAAAGAGGTGGAACACATGGCTCGCAAATGGCAAAGAGAGGCGCGGTCTTATAGGGAAAAGGCACATGCTTCGCAAAAGGATTCGCACGAGAAGATCGCGTTCAAACACTTCAAGGAGGGGGATCTAGCTTTGTTCCTCCCTACTCGCAACCAGCAGGCGGGTGCTTGGGCTGCCTTCAACGTGGGCTTCCCACACTATTTCCTTCGCGAACAGGATACTCATCGGTTGCGTCACCGAGAGTGGCTCGTCGCTCGCATTTCGCGAATTCAAGAGCGGGTAGTTGACCTTTCTAAGAATCTCCAGCCGAGCAGCGAGACGGACTCAATAAACGATGAGGAGAACGATAACCCCTTCCAGTTATCGGACGGCCTACGGTGGTATCTCATCGATGCCTTTGAAGACAAACCCGGCGCCCCCTCGACGCCTGGTATGGGCAAGTCAACGGTTGCAGCTAATACCGTGGAAGCGACGGCGAATATTCACACTCATGCTACGGATGGAAAGGGTAAGAGTCGGGACAGCGTTACTAGTATTGAAGGTATTAACAAGACTTTGTCCAAGAGTCTTGAGAGCAGGCGTAGCAGCACCAACTCCAAGAAGGCCTTGCCATTCCAGCTTGGAGGCACGGCTTTGTTGAAGAATAGTGCGTTGGCCAGTGAAACAAACTCACTTCGAGCGCATCCCACCGACACTCCTTCTGGCACAAGTCCCACGCAGGGAGGCCTTCTCACAGCGGCGAATACCAGCCTGGCACAGAAAATTGTCGCAGACAACCAGAAGAACGAGCAGGCGGACAACCAGAGTAAGTCGCCCTTGGGTGAGTCTTCAAACCAAGGCGGCGGCGGCAGAGCAGACGAGGTACGAAACGTCGACGCCCTTTTGGGACCATGACGATAGGTTGCTGATGGTCAGCTAGCAGCCTCTGGTCATTGCGCAACGGGAGGATTCAGGTGAGAGTCCGACGAAGAAGTCGGTTGTGTGGGATTCACTATGGAGCGTCGACTACAGCTATGAGAGTGGAGCCAGAAAGTAGCCAGAGCGAACTGTGATTATCTGCTCTGCACCAAGCCAACTTTCTTTGTGTCCAGGGAGTCTTTACAATGGGAAGCGATGGGATTGTTTTGGTACATGGTATATCAGCAGTGCGTTTATTCATGGTCGACCATTAGGGTATTAGATTGGGGAGTACTTTTGGTTGGATAATAACGGATGGCGAAATGCGAAAACTTCTGTTTCCAGGTCAGGTGTTGTGTCAATACTTCATACGAGATATCTTTCAGTTTACGACGTTGGGGCCACAGACTCGCTCACATCATTATATGGTTTTTGTTATAGGTGAAGGGGTTTTGTTCAGGAGACTGTCAAGCATCTCAATTGGTCTGATAACACTTACTTGCCGATATAGAAATTCCCTATCCAACCAACTCTGGCTCCGATGCTATATCCAAATCAGCCAAATCAAATGCAAGCAGGGAGTGATGGGGTATCTCACAAGGGGAATAATAAAGGAAAGGTGAGCCCGCCATCATCTTCGACGACAAAGATACTGTCCTCAGCTCCACTCCAGGAACATGATCAGGATCAGTGCTTGTAAATCATATGGAGCCTACCGCCTGGCTGCAGACACTTTTTCAGTGTTTTCTTGAAGTATCTTGTAGATGATGTCAACGGAGAAAGTAGGAAGCTTCTTGGGCTCTGTATCTGTAGTTGGAGGATTGAGCACTCATGGTGAGTAAGTCGGATAAGAGGTTGAATGTGTTTGAGATGTCTTTGAATAGATATTTCTGCATTAAACCTGCACGTTTTCTTGAATTGTAACAATAATCCAGATTCTTCATTGAATGGCCATCCATTTCATGTTGCCTGGGCTAACTATGTTGTTCCTTTGCGTTCATGGTCTTAGAGAAAGTGGTCGCTGACGTCAGCTTTTGATTGAACCGCTCGCTTATCGCAACCGAGTCATGATGATTGATAAGGACGAATCAACTAATGTTAGTACTCCATATTACAGCTCGTATCATGAATCAACCAGCCATTTATCATTTATTTAGCCATGTAAGTTGAGCTTCAATATTAATTGGCAACAATGTCTTGGGCGATACAGTCAGGGACTCAACGCGCTCTGCCCCCGGAACTGCTCTACCATGTCATCAAATCCGTCCTACCTTCAAATCCTCGCGCTCTGATTCCGCCGTCGCATATCTCGACAAAGACTTTGCTCTCCCTGAGCCGAGTCTCGCGCGACACATATGGAGTAGCTACCAGATTACTACGTGAGCGATGTCTCTACATTGACAGCAGTCGTCGTTTAGCGCAGCTGCTGCTCTGCGTTCCTCGGTTGATACCGAGTCTGCCGCCTGTCTTGTCGCTGCGGAATATCACGTCGCTCTATCTGGCGCCGTTTGGCGACAAGCTTGATGACCAACCCACGGCGATTTGGGTGCGGGAACTCTTCTGCGAGGTCTGCAGTACGTTGCGGAGACTGGTCGTTGACATGCCGTTTCAGAGTCTGGATCCTCTCGACGATCACTTGAATGTCAGGAGAACCCTCCGCGAAGGGTTTGAGCGACTTGATAGGCTAGAAGAGTTTGTCTGCCTCGGCGACTATCCGGCACTGAGTCTTCAAGATTCTCCTACAGATGTCTGGGGATTATGGCCGGATCTCAAGCGCCTTACGATATTCTCAGCCCCGGTTGATAACCACTGGCTCTGGTGGTATATCGCGGCGAAGCCCATGCTCGAGCACGTTGTCCTTGCTCGGCCACTGAATGTAGAGGTGGCCAACATCAAGGATGAGTACTTTCACAAGCTGCCCCGAGATGATGCGCGGCTTGATCGGGAGATCAAGATTACGCTCCTGGACGCTGCATTTGTGTGGAGAGGGGTCAAGACGTGGCGGTGGAAGGAGATTGATCCCAAGGGACGGATGACTGTCGAACTTTATGATGTTCCTACGTCGTTTTATGGCGATGAGATGCCTCGCGAGCTTGTGACGTCGTGGGTGAAACGGGGTGCTTTGGATGGAAGTCTATGGGATTGGGAGGGCGAGGTCGTTAATGAGGATACGTGATAGATGATGACTGAATTCCTTGCTATTTAATTCCACATTTAACAGTTTTGTTACAGTTTATTCAAGTCTTGAGACGCCGTGGTTACGGAGATAGACGAAACTCAATTGACAAAGTTCCATATTTACATACAGTTGAAAGCCGTCATGCGCGGGCTTCATGGAAATATACCTCAGTGCATAGATATGAAGCTCCCGGGTAAGTTTCTCATCTCAATATTGTGGTGGTCAGCAGCCCCAAGATTTGGGGGGTAAGCCCCACCGAAGCTCTCCCCCCGGCGCCGTCAGACCTCGTGGTGGTGGAGAGGTGTGCGATTCCTTGTCGACCTGCCTGAATAGGGCGAGTTTTGGTCTCCTTCCTTTGGAGGGTTCGGCCAAATTATCATCTCTACAGTGGAGTACCTAAATTCAGCACCTCGGGGTTTCTCTTTCCATTCTTCCAGAAAATCGATCGTCAAATGGAAATCCCCGTGTTTCCCCCGGCCGCCGCCCATCCCGTCACGTCAGTCAGCGGCTCTTTTCCCCAATCTCGACTTTTCTTTTTGGATACAATACCTTACTTCACCTCACCTTAACCTCGTCATCTAGTTAATGAATGTCGCCTCGCCACAAGAAACCACCATAGCCCAGAGTTAATCCTCATACACGTTCCCTCAAGACATGCCCGCGCGCCACCGTCCTGCTGTGACCGTTTAACTTGTCCGACTCGACTCCGATTCCCCATTCTTCCGAGCCAACGGTTCGGCAGCCGTTCACCAACCATGCCCGATAAGCCGGCCTCAGTCGTGTCCTACGCCGCTGGTGCCTCTCTTGCCGCCGCTGCCCTTATATACGTGTTTGCGCCAAACTTTTCCATCGACCACGATGCTACAAGTTCAAAAAAAAGGTCCATCGTCGGCTTGAAGAACCAGGCCAATGACTGCTTCATCAACTCGGTTCTCCAGGCTCTTGCCGGCCTAGGAGAGTTGCGTGTCTACTTGATCCGTGAGACGCACCGCCGTCGCATCGAAGATCCCGCCGTGTATGCTAGCCTTGTCCAGCCGGAGGGCAAGCAGATCGCTCAATGGAAGCTTCAGGGATTGCAGGAGGGACTTGTCACACAGGGACTGAAAGAGATGCTGGATGCGCTTAACGAGCGCCCCATCTACAAGAAATCCATTACGCCTTTTCCTTTTGTCAAAGTTCTCGAAGCCGCCTTCAAGCAGAGGATCAGTCGTCAACAGCAGGATGCGCAGGAATTTCTTCAAATTGTCGCTGAGCGACTCAAAGACGAGTATCATTGCGGCCAGCGAGCGAGACTACACGTGCGAAGACGAGGTTTGTCCCCCATCAGGGACACCACAAATCTTGACAAGGCACCGGAAGAACAAGTCAATGGCAATGGCAATGGTAATGGTAATGGTAATGGTAATGGTAATGCCAGTGGCAGTGGCAGTGGCAGTGGCAGTGAGAGCGATGAGTCCCCCCCAGAGCAGCATCCTACTTCGAATGGCGACGATGGTTCAGCTATAGAGCCTTCCGAGGAAGCCGAGATTCCCCAGATCATCGGGCAACTGCCGATAGAAATTGAGGAGGGATTTCCAATGGAGGGAAAATATGAGTCACAGATTGAGTGCCAGACCTGCCGATACAAGACTAAACCTCGAGAGGAGACCTTTTGTACCATTACCCTGGCCGTGCCTAAGGTCTCAGCTACGACGTTGAATTCCTGTTTCGACGGTATCTTTAAAACGGAGTACATCGACGAGTTCAAGTGTGAAATGTGTCGACTACTACAGACAAAGACTGACTTGGAAGCCGAAATAACCAAGTCAACGTCGGATAGCTTCAGAGCACAAGCTCAGGAGAACATCCACAAGCTACAGCATGCCATAGATACGGATCCTGAGAATCCCCCAGAGGGTGTGGAGCTTGGGGATATTCGGTATGCTCCCAAGAGGAAAATCGCAAAAACGACACGAATGTCTCTGTTCCCAAAGATCTTGGCTATTCACCTTTCCCGCTCCATCTACGACGTGGGGCAAATGACACAAAAGAACTCAGCCAAGGTGGTCTTTCCTGAACAGCTGCCTCTGGGCGGCTTGATGGACCAGAAGAAGTACAAGCTCTTTGGTATGGTAACTCACCGTGGTGGACATAACAGCGGCCACTACGAAGCATTCCGGCGCCAGAACGTTGCTGCTCCATTCTCCAACCCAAATACCTTCTACCCCTCCGAGGCGTATAGCAAGACCCCGACACCTATGGGAACCCCCACGATCGGGGACAGACCGACGCATAGCCCAGCAATCTCTACCCCCGACCTCCTCTCAGGCCTCTCTGGTAACAATTCATCAACGCCCTCTTTAGCCGACACCCTGCCTGTTCCTCCCAGGAGTGTCCCATCGGAGCTGCACGACTCCGCGGGTGTGCCAGCACTAGTCAAGCAAAAGGACTCCGAAACCAGCAGTCTTCGATCCGTGGCAGCGTCGACAAAATCGGCCCTCTCCAAGCTTGCATCGCCAAAGCAGACGCGAGACAGCAACTCTTCATCACTTAAACCTGCTTCATCGCCCAACCCCGCAAAGCGGTCGAAAAAGCGCAAGGCGGTAACGGACAAGTGGTGGCGGGTCAACGACGAGAAGGTCAAGGAGGCAAAGACCAGCGAGGTCTTGAGCATGCAACGAGAGGTGTATCTGCTGTTTTACGAGCTCGATAAGGATGTTTAAAAGGAGCGATCCGATTCTGACTCAATTGAAACAAGCAGTCTGACAGGAACATGCAAATCATGTGCGATACTGTAATGAGCAGGATGTCTCTGAAACTCATACGAGGCAGGAGTTTATGATAGGGGGGAGGTTGTTTCTCATTCTCACTTGTCCTTTTTGCATAGGGTGGGCGTTTTGAAGATGAATAGCGGTGTTTCGATACAGTTAGATTCAGCGGTTCGTTCTTATAGTTATTGAAGGATATCTATCACTTGGATACGTGGACTTCGAGACAAAGGAAGAGCTGTAGGAAGGATAGAGATTAGCAATGATCATGACAGGACTAGAGGCAAGATAAATGTATGCGTACACTCAGCAGCGACCGTGTTTTGACTTACACGATGACACACTGGGATATGATTACATTATACTGTCCATACTTAGGAGTTGAAACTCAAACACAACTGAGGTATTCAGATCCCTCTAACCAATTCATAAGATTAAATCGAGTCTAGCAGCCAATTAGAAGGTTGAAATAGCTGAGTCAGCCACAATCTCAAATGTTTAGGGATGACCACCATCCCAACCAACCTCCAAGCGATTGCCATTGCAGTCGCACTACGATCTGGCCGTATTCATAGTCTTTACAAGGCCTCATCTCAAAAACCTGGGGTTTTTCTTAGCGAGATTGTTTGACTCTACGTACCTATCTTGATTTGTCTAAGCTTAAACGTAAGCTTGCGGGTCTTTGCGCGACAAGGGAGCGACTATCTACCAGCTCTTTCCTTGTTCTTTTTGGACCTCTCGAATCAATAACTATCAAACATTTCATCCATATGGACTTGGTCTCCTCTTGAGATAGTGCACAAGAGGATGATTTGGGTGAGGAGTGGCATATTGATAAATCACTCAAGTGGTTCATGTTGAGCCCAGGCCAACACCCTCATAACACCTACATCTCTCCTCTCATATAACAGCCACTTACTCATAATGGCTATCATTTCTCGACGCGCAAAGCGCCGCTTGCGATCAATTGTCATTCTTCTTCTCATATCGCTCTTCATCATCTATTCCATTCTCCCAAAAGATTCAGCCATCCGCCTGGCCTTTGTCTTCAACGCCTCACGCTTCTTCAACTTCCTACGCGGCGCGACAACAGACAGAGATGCTTGGTTGTGGAAATCACCGCGCTATACCGTGGATTTGAGCACCGAGGTGGGTTACCTCATCAAGACCGGCTATGGAACGCGCCACCGTGTACCTGAGCAGCTGGCTGCGTTTGCGGCTACGGGGGGTTACTTGGGGAAAGAGGGAGAGAGCTTTCTTGTGGTGGGAGACTGGACGACAGTGAATGAGACGGATGCGAAATTAATAGGCGTGACGGTGCATGACGCTATCAAGAGAGTTATGGAGACCAAGATCCGAGGCAAGGTGGATGATACCCCCAGACTGGTCAAGTATAGAAGTCTGCAAGCAAGGCTCCAAGCGGGAGATGAGGAAGAGGCTTTGAAAATTGGGCAAAGTTATGGGTGGGAGTTGGATGCGCTTAAAGTTTGTCTTCTGCCATAACCGTGTTGACCAATTTGCTAATGAAGATAGTTTATTATGGGCATGGAAATGCTCTTTAATGAGTTACCCGGTAAGAAGTGGTACATCATCTTGGACGACGATACCTTCTTAATCCGTCCTTCTCTCGAGCTTCTCCTGGGTCATGTTGACTATCGAAAGCCCAAGTACATTGGAAACGCAGTGGGCGACTACAAGGCACGCTTTGGACACGGAGGCTCTGGCATTTTGATTTCAGGAGAAGCGATGCGAAGATTATTCGAACACCCAGGTGTTGTTCAGGAAGCATACACCGAGTCCATGACCGAAACGTGGGGGGACCGGCTCGTAGCGACGACGCTACAGAAGTTGGGGATCTACATTGAGGAGGCATATAACCACCATTTCAACGGTGAACCACCGTCTATCACACGCATCTGGGGCGATCGGTTCTGCTCGCCTCTGATATCCTTCCACGGCCTGCGGAAGCCAGGCGAGATGCGCCACGTGGGAGAGACACTCGCAAAAACAGACCAACCAGTGCTGTGGCGCGATGTTTGGCAACTGTTCGGGGGATTGGCCATGTCAACGCTTGAAAGCCGGCCGACCGAGTTGTCGGCGGACCATGTGGGCAAGCCGGATGAACATACGCGCTCGTGGGGCGACGTGAGAAGCGCCAACGCATGCCAAAAGCGATGCCAACAAAGCGGACGACGTTGCTTGGCATGGACATATGAAATGGAGAGTGAGAGGTGTCACACGAGCCCTTGGCTACTCCTAGGGGCTGATGGCGCTACAGGAAAGGCATCGGGTGTAAATTGGCCCGAGGTGAAGCCACTGCTCAACAGCTGTAGATGATGAGATTTTCTTGCCAAACAGAGAGCAAGCAAGCAGGCTGCCCACCATTTTTGAGGTCCTGCTGTGTTTGTACAAATTGGAGTCGGAAAAATGATTTGTGATATCTTCAGCACGCTCGACATTGGCGTGAGTTGTCTAATGACACCTTGTTCGGGGCTACTTTTTGGTCGAATATCCTATCGTCCACGGCCGTATCACATCATATAACATACCATGTATCATAGCATGCCCCCTTTTAGCCTCAAGTATGTGTTTGTTCCCACCCAGAGGAAGGCAAAAAGAGACGTCTTATTGGAACGCCTCCGGGGGCTAGCAACTCGAGAGCCGACCGCTATTGACAACCGGTGTGGAGAGAAAACCCGGAACGTGGATACAGTGCCATGTTCTCAATGCAATGGAATGCAGGAGCTGGGGGGAGCCAACGAGGGGCGGTAAAGGACAATGTTCCAGGAATCCGGGAACTAATCGCAGGCGAGAGAGCGGGCAGTTCAGCAAGACGTGGTAGTGAGAGATGTGCAGAGCAAAGCCGCTTAGCCAGACAGCTTCCCTCCCCCGCCCTTGTTGACAGTTTTCGCTCGCTTGCTTCCCGTCGCGTCTGTCAACCGGGATGTTGGCTTCGACAAACAGGAGGGTGATTGTCATTGCCGTTGCCCACCTGTACCGGTACAGCACAGGGGATGTACGGAGTAGCGGAATCCATGTGAATGGATAGCTGTCAGAGAACCCTGCTTTGAGGCTGTGGAGAGGCTCGTCTCGCTTGTCTCAAAGCCCTGCTGGCCAGGGTAGATGTGTGCTGTACAGTACTGTACAGTACATATGTACAGCTAGAAAGCTAAAACGCGGACGAGCAAACTGACGGATGAAGACATATGCTTCTCTTTTGTGTTATGGTTCATGCATGACCAGGACCTGCTTTGGGCTATATGACTCCCCAGTTAGGTATCTGTCTTGGAGAGATGCAACAGGACGAGGTAACACAAGCCAGGGGTTTCTGTTTGAGATTGGAAGAGGACGATGTGCTGTAGGGGGTAGATGATATTGGAACCCTTAAGATTGGGGAGTGTGGAAAGCGACAAGATTTGACCGTAACTTGGCGGATACCTGCTGTTGATGAACGGACGGCTAAGGGGAAATAGAGGCCGCAGCAGGTAAATATGACGTTATGACGATTGACAATCTACGGACAATTTCCCCCTGATGATGATTGGCAGGTAGTACATATTGGTTGAAAGTATGTAATGTGTTTCGGGGTTGATGTTTGGTAAAACGAGATGCCATTCATATGGGAGCTGAACCGATAATTGATTGAGTGGGTTGAAGTGCCTTATGTACATGTACAATTCTAGCGAGGAACCTACCTAGGTAGGTATCTGCTAAGGTATGGATGGAAGGTACGGCACTTGGGTTCTTCCATCGGGTCGAGCACCGTCTGGTTGGTACCTGACATTACGGCCCTAGCGCCTTCGATGGAAGCCTTGGAAGCTTGGGCAGTGCATAACTCGGGGCGGGCCACTTTAGGGGCTCACCGTGGGGTTCAGTAGCTTCCGGG
>JAJJWN010000067.1:0-48163 GCA_021655885.1 Fusarium abutilonis
TAATTAAATAAATTATAGTAATTTTATTATTTATATAATAAAGGGTATATAGAAAAGTACAGCGCTTACTTATCTGCGGCGCTTACTTATTAAATATATTAGTAGCTTATATTTATCCTTAAATATATATTAGCTAATATAAATAAACATTCTTATATTTCTTTAATTAGGGAATAAAATAATATTATTATGGCTTAATATGCCTTAAGTCACCGGCATATATAGGTAGAGTGAATCTTCCCACTTTAAGCCATCACCTGCCAGCAACATCCGACTTATAAAGCAGTGCACCCACGATGGAAAGGCATTAAAGCCTGCTTGGGGGCCACTCCGGACCAGTTTCCCATATTTGGGGTATAAATAAGAGTTATAGATAGCGAGCATCGAATGCGAATTCATTATCCAAGAACTACCTAAGTTCAACCATGATCTTAAACGAATATTGACCTTTCTACCCCTTGCCTCGCAATCTACCTGTTGATCAACCATCATGTGCAATCAGCACCAGTCCCGGGCTGTAGGACTCTTGGAGTTATTGTTTGCGGTTGCATGCTAACCCTTCGTTCCAGATGTGCCACTTCGTCCCCGCTTATATGCTCGAGAACATTGCCAAGTCTGAGGCTGTTCCAGAGGAAGCACGCCAGGCAGCTATTCGCACCCTATCAGCCGATTAGGATTTCCGCGAGCAGCGTTTGCAAGCCCTTGCCAAGGGCGAAGCACCTACTACTCTTGGCGACTCTAGGGTTCCGGCAGCCCAAGCACCAATTGTGAGATTAGGCTTTGTCCTACCCATTATTCTTGATTATGTAGCCCAGAGTGAACTAGCAGACGATAAGACTCGAAAGAATGCAAGGGCAAGGTTGAGATTAGATGCTAAGATTCGCGCACAGAAAGCTGCTCTCGTCGGCCCGGCCGCGACGGACCAGCCCTATGACCTTGCAGCCGTAGCTCTTGTGCTAAGGGGTGTCATTTATGATGGGAGGAACCTTTCCCTTCTTCCTGGTACCCTTGCTTGCGCAGAAGTTGCTGTGTGTATACGCGATAGACAGGTTAATAACGTCTTTAATGGTGTCGGCATTACGGTTAAGTTCTTCCATACCGTATTTGGTCGCAATGCAATCGATGGCAATGGCGTCACTCCTCTTGTTACTGTTCCTTATAACCCGAATCCGGGAACCCCTGGATATACCTGCCCTTGATCATATAAAGAGGAGGTGTTGGTTGAAATTCAAGCCACCAAACAGTGCAGGAGTGATGAGAGTCTACAACAGCCATTAGTTCATAGTATTAAATAGATCAGTAGGCAAGATATAAGAGGGGCGAACTGAGAGATTTAGGATCTAAGTGATAGGAATTTAAGCAAAAAATAGACCACCTTGTTGTCTGAGCTTCTGGTAACCATTGCTTTGTTGTGGCTGGCTAGATACCTGTAAACTCTCTTACTAAATATATACGGTTGAACGATTTGCCCACATATCTCCTTTATAACCACATTGTGGTTAGCCTTCTCATAACGCCACTATGATATCAGCCTATAGTCCCGAGTGTAAAGAGGTGTTCGAAGTTAACGACGATACTGCCGCGGTTTTGTGGGATCTTAATGATGAAGATCTGCGCTCTTTTGCGGCAATGCAAGACGTTCCCTTAGATGATGGTCAAAGCAAAGCCTCATCTTATGCGTATTTACTTCTCTTCAAAAGAACGGGCTCAACAGCCAACCTATAGAAAGGTATTAAATTGGTCGACCAGTGGCTTGACCGTATGTCTAACAGTCACTTACAGCAGGAGTGCCCACGCCGCATCGTCGAAATGTTGTCTACGCAACTGGCACAAAGGAACCGGTGCGTGCTTTCCTAACCTTATTATGCATCTATCACAGTATCCCTTGCGGTCAAAGTTGGGTTAAGACATTATGTTGTCATGCTATCTGTGAATGCTGATAATGCTACCTGCAGAGCGATTCACGAATCCCAGAGTGACAGTATTAGTGGCCTAGAAGTTCAGGCTCAACTATTCGATTACCTTAATATATAGACCCGTATTATAACGGGATTAGGCGATTTCTATCCACTAGGCGACTTTTTACAACGTTCAATTCTCAACGACTTGGGAGTTCAGCTTTCGTAGAAATTTCAGTCTACTGACTCTCTTGACGATCTCGACAATGCGATCAAACTTACCGAAAGGGCTGTTGCTCTATCCTGCGACGAGCCTACCTGAGCCTGGCGCAAGACTAACCTTAGTGGTTACTATGGGACTTGATTCGAAAGAACTGGCTGCACGGAAGACCTCACCCTTGCTATTGAGCTTACTAAAGAGGCTATCTCCATTGTGCCCCGAGATCCCATTGACCTGGCCTGCTCTTTTAGTGGCCTTGAGACCTGGATGAGCAGGAAATTCGAACGTTACGGATAACATGACGATCTTCAAGAAGCCGTTCATGCTGCTGAGATGGCGGTTGCACTTACTCCCGACGACCATCCTGGTCTGTCAGGGCGGCTAAATGATCTTGCCAACAGACTCTCTACTCGGTGTGAACAAGATGGTTATGAAGACAATCTTATCAAAGCTATCCAGTTCATGGACAGGGCATTAAACGGTCCAATGACCCTGGGGAATTCAGACAAAGCGATTTATCTTAACAATCTTGGGCTGAGGCTTTATGAAATGTTCAGAAATCACACCTCGGTAGATAACTTAGCCCGCGCCCTCGAAGTTACGCAGGAATCAGTCGGTATTGCCTCTCCGGAGGGCCACAGTATGCTCCCAAACTACTTAAACAATCTTTCCATTGCTCACCACGCCTACTTTGAACAGTTTGGTGTCTTGGAATATCAAGATAAGGCTATTGAGCATGCCGGGGCGGCAGTTGATATCTCGCCTCCTGATCACCTACACTCTATTGCGAGGATGAAGAATTTGGGCACCCGGCGCGCGCAGAGTATTTAAGCGATGTTAGCGGGTCATTGAACAGACGGTTCGATAGATCGCTGTTAATCACAGATCTTCAGGAAAGTCTTGAGTATGCACGAAGAGCTGTCGATTTTAAACCCACCGACCGTTTAAGACGGACGGGCATTCTGAATAACTATGCCAATATTCTTGGGAAATATGCGCAAGAAACGGATCCAATAGATTCTCTTTGTAAGGCAATCGAACACATGAGAATAGTGATTTAGGATACTCCTTCTGGCGATACAGATTACCACGGCTATGCCTTCGGTTTGAATCGAAGTTGCATTTAGAGCTGCTAGGATTCATACTAAAAGAGAAGAATAGAAAGAATCTAGCAAGTTGTTGGAAAATGACATTAATCACTTCCCTGCTGTCAGCTTGAGATTATTAAAATATACAGATAAGCAGGATATGTTAGGAGGGTTCTTTGGCTTGGCCTCGGGTGCCGCAGATATTAGCTTAAGTGCTAGGAATGAGTTATATCACGCTTTACAAGTCCCTGAGCGTGGCCGTGGTGTGATTGCAGGTCTGTTAATGGATATGCGTAGCGATGTTTCTAACCTCGAGATGAATCATCCTAAACTTGCGTACAGTTTTCGTACTCTGAGAGACTAGCTAACTATTCCAGCGGAGCAATGGAGTTTTTCAGCATCCAAAGATACTCTCGTTTCTTATGATGACCGGGTCTGACGACGCCGTGAGGCAGATTATGATTTAATGACCTCATTTTGAAGATCCGGAATGAAAAAGACCTTCAAAGCTTCCTCCTTTTGCCATCTGAGAAGGAGCTCATGGCTGCAGCTGAATCTGGCCTAATAGTCATTATCAACACAAGTCGATTCCGTTATGATGCGTTTCTTATCCAAGACGATAGGATTTATGTTCAGTAACTAACTAACCTTACACTGGTAGACGTGCAGAAGCATGTAAAAGTTCTTCAGTCACTACGCTCAAGAACCGACGCTGTTATAAAAGCACACCTGAACTGGCTTTGGGATAAAATCATGGGGTTTTGTCTGGATGCCCTTGGTTGTGCAAAGTCGCCCGCAGCTGATTCTTTACCCAAAGCTATTAATTAGGACACTCTGGGGTTTCATAGAAAGTATATACAGGTAGAAGGATAGTTTAATCTTGCACTCTTACTTGATAAACAGGGCATCGTGTTATTAGCTGCTTGTCACATAGTAAGTCACACGATCACAACGTTGGAGTTAGAAAAAGGCACAAGTTGCTATTAAAAATAATATGAAGTACATTGAAGTACATAGGTTATGCTAAGTGTCGGATTATATAAGAACTGGCACCGGAAGAAAAGACCTGTTTAATCGTAGACAGCCATAATTTGATTTCATTAATACTCAGTAACCTACAATCTTCACAAACTCCCACAAAGTGCCCTCATCGTCCTCCCTCAATAAGCCGTTTCCGTCCTGCCTCGCCGATACCTGCCTCTGCGTCCACCAATCAAGAGTCTGGATCTAGTAAAGGCCACCTTCACGATGTCTCAGAGTGAAATCCTCCCAGCCCTTATGATGATAGACCTTGGCATAGAAATCCCACCAAATGTCATGAACTAGGAACGTCCCCTCAGCAACATTCTTAAAGCCTTGAAACCCCCCCTTTACTTGCACTCTCACTGTGCCTGTTCTGAAATATGTCGTTGGGGGTCTTCCAGATTGATCGTCTTAAGGCGTAGGTTGCCTTCATGGCACATTAGAGCGCGGTTATGAGAGACGTCGAGGATTAGATATTTGCCGTTATAGTGAGGATCGGATTTACGAGTAAGGGTATATAAGTCACTTATCTTTTTACTGACTTCTGATTGAGTTGGGGTTTACTTGCTGCATATTGGAGTGTTAATGCCTCCGCTGGAGGAATTATGTGATTATTTAATTATATCGGCTTTAGTCGTGGTGCCAGGCGTTATAACACCAACACTCGACATAGAACCTAATATTGTTATTAGAATATGTTTAGTCTTTTATTAAAGAAAGAAAGCTGGGATTGCAGCTATAAAGACTGCTTAACGAGTAGTGGTGTTTTGGCGAAGTGAAGAATTTGAGATACGTCGAATGAATTATTACCCCTCACAGCGTCTTTTATCATTAGTAAACTACACATAATCTGACAAAGAATAATTAAACCAATAGATAACTTAATATACCTTACTAGGTTTCTCTATTTTAAGAGAACGCATCTGCCTATTATTTACGGGTATATTATCAACAGGGTAGGTAGTTAGTCATGAATAGAGTATATGCGTTCAAGCGTGGGGTAGGTAATAACGAACGTGGGGCAATATATAATAGTCCGAATCTTAGAAAACGTATCAAGTGTATCAGGTTTACAAAATTCCTAGCCCATCATGTCATCAGTTAAAGAGCTCCCAACAGCTAGCGGGTCAGTGGATGTCATGCTGCTTGACGGAGGCGGCTTCACTACGACTGACGACTGGAGGATCCACGCCAATGGGCACAACAAGCCTTACTATCTTTACGACTGGTGCTTTTATATCCACCATAGGTCTACAGGACGCAAGATTTTGTGGGATTTGGGAATTAGTAATGTTAGTCACTAGAACACTTGCTCAAACAAAGTCTCTAATCTCCTTGAATAGGATCGTAGCCTGTATACTCCCTTCATCTTGAACTACCATTGGCCCAGCTGCAATCCTGTCGGGCCACGTCGTTCTCTTTTGGCCCAGCTGGAAGACATCGGGATCCAAGCACATTCGATTGACCTTGTGATTTTTAGGTATCTGCCCTCCCTGCTCTATCAAGTTATTTGACAATTGTAGTATCATTGAATCAGACGTTCGTATGATAATTCACTAACGTGGATGACTTCAACAGCCATGCGCACTGGGATCATTGCCGCCCATTGAAACATGACTTTCCAAATGCAAAGGTATTTTTTGGGCCCGGTACCGCATCCCATTGCTCACCTGGGCATATTCAAAACGGTGAGATTCAGCCAATGGTCCAATGGGACTCCCGGTTCTTCGGCGATAAGAAAACCATTACAGAGCCCTTTGCAGAACTCAACGGGCCTTGGAAGTCGTGGGGGCCTTTCGAAAGCGCAATGGATGTTCTAGGAGATGGCAGCTTCTGGGTTATACAAGCGCCTGGACATATGACAGGGAATCTAGCTGCTTGCGTACTCTTGGACTCTGGAGAACATGTCCTGTTGGCCAGCGACTGCTGTCACTCCAAGTAAGTCGATTTTCATTCATAAATATGCGCACTAGACGTAAACTTACCAAGAAACCAAAAATAGGAGCATATTTTCTGGCACTCGAGACATTGCCACCGTTAAGGCACCTGAAGGGTTGAAGGTCTGTCTCCACGAAGACCTTGACGCTGCGCAGGCTACTATTAGCAAGTTAAGGGAAGCAGTCAACGATTATGGTATGCATATCGCTATGGCTCACGACGCAGAGTTTATGAAAGATGGATCGGATGAGGTATTGATGTCATTATTGCATCCATTGTTTGACGCTAGTTGCCTGGAGAGAATTCGAGCTGGTCAACAGCCGTGACTAAATATCAAGTCAATCTCTTACTATTTCATCTTTTTGTCCATCTACATAGTTTTGAGTTCTAAAAAACATCTATATTAAATCTTCCTTCTCCGAGAAATGAAACACTACAGGCTTTATTGCATTAGGAAGAAATCGCCGAGTGTAGTAGGCATCTATGGCAGTTTGGGGACTTACTAATACATCTACTATTCGCATTTGGTCTTTTTGGAACATAAAGCTACTTTTCTATCTGTATATGTAGTTCGTAAAAGTCGGCGGCCACATGGAATCACCGAAATTTGTGACAAGGCTTTAGCATCCGGCAATCCACAAGTAACTAGGGCACCAAATCCTCCTCATGATTTGGCTCATAGCCACCAAGGAACGTATTACAATCGGCGCATAAGACTTAGAATGAGCCGGCTCTGCGGTTAAGAGCGCGGGACTCTGTAATACTTGATATTTTTCTGTCCGTCGGACGACTCGTCGCTCAATGTTTCGGCGTGTGGGGGATGCTAACATGCGAACGTGGGGTAAGAATGCAGGTACAGCACCCCATAAGCAATACGATGCTATTATAGATAATAGAGGTAGATGAAGTGATTTCTCCGATAAAAATTTTATTAAATTTCAATGCAAAATGGTACTAGCTAGTATTACTGGTGTTCTTTTCCTTCTCGCGACATGGATCGCTATCACCATCTACCGCCACGGTTGGCGAGGCGTAACCAACATCCCAGGCCCCAGACAAGTACCTATCCTCGGAAATGCACACCAGCTTGGTCCCAATCCGCATCGTCAATTACAGCGTTGGGCTAAACAGTTTGGCGATGTCTTCACCATCAAGCTTGGTTGGGAGAACTGGGTGTTCCTGAATAACCCCACAGATGTTCGCGAGATCTTTGACAAACAGTCAGCCATCACCTCAGGCAGGATGCCGCAACCGGTAGTTTCGGGCATTCTCTCGGGTGATAATCGACTTTTGCTTCTCTCATACGGCGAAAAGTGGCGCAAGATGAGAGCCATCGTCCATAAGTCTCTTACGCCCAAGGCTTCGGGCACCTACAAGCCTGGCCAAGAGTTTGAGGCAAAGCAGCTGATCCATGACATTGCTACCGACAACGAGGATCAGCAGAGTTTCTATATGCATGTCCGGCGATACACCACGTCGGTCGTATTACTCAGCACGTACGGTCTTCGTGTGCCATCTTGGGTGAGTGGCGGTGGGTTTACGATACAATTCCGACATACTAACGAGCAACAAAACAGGACAACGACGATATCCGTGAGATTTACCAAGTTCTCAACGACTTTTCACAGGCTGCCCAACCAGGTGCCTACATTGCTGACATGTTACCACCACTTAACAAACTACCCAAGGCGCTCCAATGGTGGCGCCCCAGCGCAGAGGCGGCATTCGAAAGGCAAAAGACGACGTGGATGCGCTACTGGAATCGACTGCAGACTCTCCTGAAAGAGAATCGGGCTCCCGAGTGTTTTGTCAAGCAACTTGCAGAGTCGAACATTGAGAAGCAGGGCATCTCGGAAGTTGAGGCGGGTTTCGCTGCAGGATGTTAGTTTCCCCTCCATGCCTGCTCTCGCGCGTAGACATAAAATGACTGATAACATCTGTTGTCAGCTATGATTGAAGCTGGTTCCGAGACAACATCGTCAGCTCTCAACAGCGCCATCTTATACCTATCTGCCCACCCCAGTGTGCAAGAACGGGCGAATGAGGAAGTAACCAGGGTTGTTGGCGACCAGCGATCACCCACTTTTGAGGATGAAGACGAGCTTCCCTACATTCGGGCGCTGGGCAAAGAGATCCTGCGTATTAGACCAGTCACGACCATCGGAACGCCGCACTATACAACAGCTGACATTGAGTACAAGGGCTATTTCATCCCGAAGAATACCGTTGTTTGCATGAGCCAGTACGTGCTGCACTTTGACGAAAGGCGCTGGAAGGATGGAGGCAAGACATTTGACCCGTCTCGCTACCTGAGCTATCCACACAAAGCAGGAGTGTACGCCGCATCGCGCGACGCCAATAGCCGCGATCACTTCGACTTTGGGGCTGGCCGTCGTATTTGTCCCGGTATGCACCTCGCTGAGAACAGCCTCTTTATCACTCTGGCCAAGATCCTGTGGGCATTCCGTATTGAGCAAGGTCTTGGACTCGGAGGAGAGAGTCTGCCCGTAGATTTGTCTGATGACGCCTACGAGCCTGGTGTCAACACTCTGCCTAAACCGTTCAAGGCCCGATTTGTACCACGAAACGAGACGCGAGCCCGGGTTTTGCGCGAGGAATGGGCAAAAGCCGAAAAAGATGGGTTTATGCTGGGTGACATAAAGGTGGATAGCAAGGGAGTAGTTGTGGATAGTTGAGCACCATATATAATCGTTATCACGTATTGTCGAAGAGCCTCCCTAAGTTGTACGTATGAAGTACCAAGTCTCTAGCCTCTAGCCCCTGTTACAGTAGTGTCCACAGATCAGCTCAGGATGTTACAGCCAATGGAAATAGGCCCAGGTTGACCCAAGATTATTACCCTTTGCCACCATGCTTCAATTTGCTGTAGTCGAGTCGTTGGCTTAGAGCGTCTGGACCCATCTTCTCCACCTCCCAAAACTGCTTAGTCAAGACTGATTCATCTTTTCAGAGTAGAGTGCGTAATGCTTGCAGAGCCCAGATGCCGCCTGACCCCATGGGTATGGGCTTGTAACTCGCGAGATGAGGTGAAGCGAGACCTGTTCTGGCCTGGCCTGGCTTTCCCCGCGTTTCGCTCGGACTTAAGGTATTTCACTGTACTTCGATCCTTTAATTCCTCTTTTGTATTTTATCTTATGGCCTCGTCAATTGAAGTCGGATGAATACGCTTTTATGTCTTCGGCCGTTGAAAGCAGCGTGACAGTTGAAACAGGTGGTCCACGTAGGGGTCGTCCCCGTCGTCAGTACAAGTGCGCATTCTGTGCAAAGGCCTTCAAGCGCAGCGAGCATTGCATTCGCCATGAACGCACGCATACCCAAGAGAAGCCATTTATTTGTCGCTATTGCAGCAAATCCTACTCTCGAAAGTGAGCTTCCCTCTCGTCTCAGACGAATCACAGTTGACCTGTCTTCAATTATCCAGAGATCTCGTGACAAGGCACGAAAAGACACTCCATGCTGAAGCGCATCTGCAACGCCTGCGACAAGATCAAGAACCTGACAACATCGCCGATGAGGTCAATGTAGCCTACAATTCGATTGCGCAACCTCGGACTCTGGGGACACCGCCAGATGACGAGCCTGAGCCTGAGCCTGAGGACCAGAACGGAAACGATGCGCACAACAGCATTGGAAAGCCTCTGTCGCCTGGAAATGAGGTCGCCTGTTCTCTCTCACCATCTTCCTCGTCCTCGTCCGATTTGACGGTCTCCCATGATCGTAGCGCATCCTTCGCCGAATCTACTCGCGCTTCAACTCATAATCTAACCACGTCTATGACCATGGCCACGTCGCACGTACAAGCTCTAGCCACTACCAGTCACCCCAATCCTCGCCCGTCAACAACTGGAGCCTCTGTAACAGAACCTCATTCATATGATCATACGGCGTTCGATGTACAGGGCGGGGAGCAATCCCTCGCTGAGATAATGGATAACGATATCACCATGACCCTCGATGATGTACCAATAGCCGAAGTTTCCCATCAAGACACATTACAATCCTCCGCTCCAATGGACCATGATCCCACACAATTCTTCTTCTCGCCAATTCCGTCATTTAACATCGATGACTCCGCATTCGCATTCTTACCTCTACCCGACCAGCCCACCGCCCAGACCAAAACGAATCAGTCCTCCAATCCACCGGGTGACTTTGGGCTGCAGTCACTGCCAATAGAGGGAAGTGGGATTTGTTCTGTCATAGACAATCCCATGCCTCAATCTTTGCCTCATTTCGGAGCACCACGTCAATCCACGGATGAGCAAGACACCCCCAAATCTTACAGCAGTAGCAATGGCCTACCTTCGCTTCAGGAAAAACGGCAAACATACACCCCTGCACCGCTGGACGATTTTGCCTATGAATCGATCCGAAACGATTTGTTCAGCCGGCTCACGGTATCCACTTCCAATATCGAGATTCCTCCCGCTAAAGTCTGCCAGGGCTTTCTGTCTAGCTACATCACTAACTTCCATGGCCATCTACCCATCATTCATCTACAATCATTTTCTCCTAGAGTGACCCCGAGCCCTTTAATTCTAGCAATGTGTAGCATTGGTGCCCTTTATCGCCTCGACCGTCGTCGCGCAAAGCGATTATACGAGGCCGCCACATCATCACTTGAGATCGTAGGTTTGCAGCTCTCAAACTTCGAAAAAAAAATCGCTAATTACGTATTTCCAGATACCTCACTCACCGCAAGATAGCGACGTGACCGTGGTCAAGGACTATTGCCTCTGGTACGCGCAAACGAAATTGCTTCTCAGCTTCTACGCCATAATGAGTGGCGACAAAGACCTAATATCTGGCACCATGCACAATAATGGCTTCTACACCCTGGTAAGTCATATTGAGACTGAAGTCGCCCCAGAAGAGGCAGATATTAATGACTTGGGCTTCAAACAGCTATACAACAAAACAAGGGCCGCTCTAGGAGGATCTAACACAGACACGAGCCGCATCACTTGGCAACAATGGATAGAGCGGGAGTCATGGAAGCGATTGCTCGGGGGCTTGTTTTTAACCAGCACCCTCACAATGGTTCTATTCGATGTCAACCCTGGTTTCAACGCGACTCAGGATCTGGAATTCGAAGCCTTCTACGATGAGGCTATATGGGATGCAGCATCTGCGAATGAATGGCGACAGATGCGTGCGGCTAGCCTCAACAAATACCCAGGCCAGAACCGCCGCACCATGAAGGAAGTTCTAGTAGATCTCATGTTCGAGGGGAGATATGGCAGCGACACGGCGCCTTATCAAGTGTCTGCCTTTTCAGCCCTCATTCTCATGCACGGCGTTGTAGTCCAAATGTGGCAAAGACTTCAAGTCTCACACGCCATGCTATCCATCACCGGCTCAGATTTCTTGGGCTCCTCCCTGATGGACAGCTCAATGGCTACGCTGGCAAGATGCGATGCTTTTCTGAAGAGTACCGGGAACGAGACAGGAGGGTTGGACTCTGAAGAAAACGAAGAGACATCTCTCGTCTTCAATTGTCAAGCCGTCCTTCGGATCGCTTACATCAGGTTGTTCAAGACCATCGGTCCTTCAACTAGGATCAGTTTGATAAGTACGGATGCCGCTGAGATGGATGAAGCTATCACCTCATTCGTCACCGAAGATATCGACCGCTCCCCGCAAATGCTGAATGCTGTGACCAAGTGCTTCGAAGGATTAAGAATACCTGTGAAACTAGGAACAATGCTAGTTCGCAAAACCGCCGCATTTCGATGGAGTGTTGAACATGCCATCGCCGGATGGGAAAGTGGTATGTAGGATTTTTCTTTTGTCGATTCTCGATATCGGTCTTGCTAATATCCCATCAGCTCTGCTTGTTACAAAATGGATCCACTCCGTCGAGATTTCAAGCTTAAGTCATGTTCAGCCGAATTCAGAAGAGCAGAAACTACTTTCCCTTGTTAGAGACGTCCTGGAAGAAGCTGAGTGCGATCTCGATGAGAGCTTCTCTCTGGCGGCTGGAGCTGCCAGGACGTGGGGCTGGTTCCTACAAGATGTAAGCATTGCTTGTGTCTCTTTCTGGCCGATTGGCTTTCTTTATATGTAATCTTTACTAAATAATGGAATAATCCAGGTGTGGATATGGGGCATTACTCCACGGATGGGTGCAGCTCTCGAGCTGTTAGCCAAGGCCTACGAAGCGATTGGCAAGGCGAACAGGCGGTCTTCTGTGGCAGGCTCTAACCGCTTCTAGGAGATTTCACCAAAGTAGGAATAGATAGAGGACAGATATCAACAGACCTGCCGAAGGAGTCCTATACTAGTTGTATGTGCGTGATAGTGTCAGCATCTTAACAGAGGAAGATGGAAGTGACTCCACACAACAAATGATGAATTACTCTCACCTATGACTATTTAAGAAATGCCAGCTACTAAATTGAAAGCGAATGAAATTACTTCCCCACAGCAGAGCTGCTTTGTCCGAGTGTGATGTCTCCATGATTGGCCTTTTTCCATAACTCCCATCGACATTTCAGCTGACCCCAGGAACAAGGGTTAAGAGGGTTAACCTCCACACTGCCGTAACGATAGCACAGTCTGCGGTAACCCCACGTGAGGTTAGATACACTGCATAAAATCCCTGATGTGAGGGACTTGGACCGAGGTGGGCGGATGTAGGTGTGGTGTAGGGGATAGAAGGTCTGACATTGGGGTAGGGGTAGAGGTGGAGAGGGATTTTTATAAGTGATTGTTCCTTTGAACATACGGGAGGTGCCATTTCACAACAGAAACTAATATCTCTCGTTGCAATTATATTCATCCTTTCTTCTTGTCTAGGTGGTTCACATATCGCCCTTGTCTTAAACGGAAAGAACGGTAGGACGACATCAAAGATAAATCAACTCTGGCGGATAAACAGTCTTGGAAGCTGGGACCTACTTGCTATCTTCTTGGTCCTAGCGTACCTGGTTCAGAGCAAATTATGGAGCAGAGTAAGCAGTTCAAAAGCTGGAGTTTCCAAGTACGATATCCAAGCAAAGTCCGACGACTCGCGAGACTTTGTCAAGGTCATGGATGATGAGGACAAGAACTGCATCGTTCTTTTCGCTTCTCAAACTAGCACTGCTGAGACTTATGTCACTCGACTGGTCAAAGAGGGCAAGGCTCGTTTTGGGCTCGACCCGTTGGTGGCTAGTCTGGAGGATTACGACTACAACAACCTAGACCAACTATCCAGCCACAAAATTGCGTTCTTCATCTAAACATTCTACGGAGAAGGGGGACCTAGAAATAACACTTTCGAGTTTTACAACTTCATTGCCAATGATGAGCCTTCCTTTAGCGAAGGAACCTCACACACTCAACTCTAATATACCGCTTTTGAGTCGGGGAACAAGACTTATAGAAGTTTTTTTTCTCAACATTGATAAATAACTCAGTCTACAACATTATGGAACCCGAAAATCTGACACCTGGGTCCTCAGAGGTATATACAGGAAATTCGAACGAGACTCACCTGTCTGGTGGGCTCCGTGCAGTTCATGGGCCATTCGACAGTCATAACCCATACATCGCTCCAATTTCTGCCTCTCAGGCGCGACCTTCTGTGCGGGAAGAGACATGCAGATGCATTCATTTCGACGTCGACAATAGAGATTCCAGACTAGTATATGAGACAGGTGATCACCTAGCGGTGTGGCCTTCGAATGCGGATAAAGAGGTTGATCGTCTCTTGCAAATGTTGGGTCTTTACGAGAAGAGGCATCAGGTTGTTAGCATCCAGAGTATGGACTCTGTTACCAAACTTCTGTTTCCAACACCCACAACTTACGATACCATCGTGCGATACTACCTAGAGATATGCGGCCCTGTCTCGCGCCAGCTACTTGCCGACCTTATTCCATTCTCACCCACCGATACAATTAAACAAAGGATCACTGAGATCAGCAGTGACAAAGATCTCTTCCATTCAGAAATACACTTTTCTAATCTCGCTCGTTTTCTCCAACGCATCGGAGACGGCGTCACGTGGTCAAAATCCCACTATCACTGTTGATCGAAACCCTCCCTAAACTACAACATCGTTTCTATTCGATTTCTTCGTCTCCCCCTGCACGGCCCCCAACTGCATCCATCACAGTGGCTGTCAAGTCCGGGCCGATTCCCATCCGGGAAACTCAAGATACCTTTTGCGAAGTCGCATCCAAATTCCTGCTGGCCTTGCACCGCACCCGTGTTGGTGATCCTCGAGCATCCGGCTTTTCTTATAATGTGGAGGGGCCTCAGCAAAGCTATGTCGGAGGTCATGTTCCAATCTATCTACGCCACTCGAGCTTCAAGCTACCCAGATATCCGTCATCATGGTGGGACCTGGAACTGGAGTGGCTTCATTCAGAGGATTCGTACAGGAGCGCGCTGAGATGGTGAGAAATGGAGAGGCAATCGGTCAGATGATACTGTTCTTCGGATGTAGGCGGCAAGATGAAGGCTTTTTGTATTAACAAGACTGAAAGGCAAGTCTAGTTCTTGGTACTCAATCTTAATTATGAGCAAGACAGTGCTGACTATAGCTATCTAGGACTACGAGTCAAAACTCGGCGGAAATTTCAAGCTCGTGACAGCCTTCTCTAGGGAGGCAACAGAAAAGGTGTACTTGTAGCACAAGCTCAAGCAAGCTGATACTGATTTTTATGGACTTCTGAAGCAACAAGCCCATGTTTATGTTTGTGGTGATGCAGGCCAGGTGACTAAGGATGTAAGCCATACCTTGGCCGAGATTGTTGCCCAAGGACGCGGGACGGGGATTGCTGAGGCCGAGGCGATATTGAAGGGGATGAGGACGGAAAACCGGTGTTAGGCACGTAGAATTGGTCAAATGATGGTTATTGAGCTGTGTGCTAACTATGATTTCAGGAAGATGCTTCAGCATAGATACGCTTCAAATTCTGCTGTCGTCACGGTACACAGAAAGGAGTTGGTATGGGAATGGTGAACCGCCAGGATAGGTTAGATGTGGAGTTGAATAACCCCCACACATGTGGCACTTATATAGAGTAGTCAAACATCGTTTGGAATAAATCATTAGTTGCATAGCCAAGTTCTTTCCTTTCCTTCTTTATCCGTTTCTGGCTCGAAATGGCAGATATCTCTATTGCACTAGCTGCTTTACTAAACCTCGAATCAAAAGCTCAGGGTCAGGTGGGCATCTCGGCTCTTCGGGGAGGCACTTTCACTCTTCCGAAGAAGTTATTCGTATCCGGTGCCACGGACGGCGAGTTCACACATGTTCCCTCTCTATCATTTCTGATCGTCAAAGAGGGTGATGCTAGTGGTCGATATAAACGCACTCTCTTCGACTTGGGTCTTCGACGTGACACCAGCACTTACACCCCACAAATTCAGAACCACCTCAACAATCGCCTGCCTCTGCAAACCACACCCAATGTGTTACAAAGTTTGGTGGATGGTGGTTTGAAGGCCAGTGACATTGATGAGGTGATCCTTAGCCACGTCCACTGGGATCACATCGGCACCCCCGCCGACTTCCCGCAAGCCAAGTTTCTGGTCGGCGCGGGATCTCTTTCACTACTGGAAACGGGCTTGAATGGCCATATGTCCCACTCCAACTTCCAACACGACCTCTTCCAAGGTCTTAATGTTGCCGAGTTATCTGACCCAAGCGATTGGGATTTAGTGGGCGGCCTGAAGATGCTTGATTTGAGTGAAGATGGATTCATTTATGTCGTTGACTCCCCAGGACACCTGACGGGTCACATCGCATTGCTTGCTCGAACGGGTCATCACAAGTGGGCGTTACTCATCGGAGATGCCTGCCACGACAAGCGCTTGTTGACAGGGGAGCAATCGATTGCTGAGTGGACTGATGTGGAGGGAAGATCATGCTGTATACACATGGATAGACACGAGGCTACAAAAACCTTGGAGGTATTTGCCATGTGGAAGACGGCATCCGAGGAGTCTGGTATTGACTTAGATATCGTCTTTACGCACGATGTGGAGTGGGCCGAGTCACACCCCGAGGCATTCTTGCCGGGGTCATTTTAATCACACGTAATCTAAGGTCATTGCGAGCTATATAGATCTAGATCTTAAGTTGCTGGGCGATTGTGGTTGAATTCTCAATCAATGTTGAAACCTCGTTGCAAGCAGTGGAGAAACTCTACCAACAATGGGCAGCCGTAGCTTGACTCACTTTACCCCACTGGCCCGCCCAAGTATTTAGCTGTCATTGCTGATAAAACATCTCTTCGCTCCCCGGGCGCTGAGAATATTTGTCACTCCTATCAATCTCGCCAATTATTGTCTGTAGAAACCCCCAATCTCAATTTCAAGCCATGGAACGACCGCTGAATTTGGGCTTCGTTGGCCTTGGCGCCATGGGTCTACCTATGGCTTCCAACCTCATATCCAAAGCTCCTCAAGGTTCAACTCTCTATATCTACGACATCTCCGAGAAAAACGTAAAGGATTTGGTGGATAAGCATGGTGGCTCCGTGAAGGCTTGTAATTCCGCAAAGGAAGTTGCCCAACAGGCAGTAAGTCACAACCATATCCAAATCGTATCTCATATCGGACGGAGGCTCACATTGAATTGTAGCACATAGTGTTCACCATGCTACCAGAAGGGTCTCATGTGAGAACTGTGTACCTGGACTCCCAATCTGGGATCCTCGGTAACGGTTTAGTAGCTCGCATACTGGTTGACTGTTCCACGATTGACACAGAGACATGTCTCCATGTGGCAGCTAAAATCAAGAATCTACACCCGAATGTCTCGTTCTACGACGCTCCGGTATCTGGAGGCACGCCTGGGGCCGAATCTGGCTCACTGACAATCATGCTTGGGTGTTCCGATGATGGCTCTGATGCCCAATATCCACTTGTACACGGCTTACTGAATTTCATGGGTAAAAACATTGTCGCCTGTGGTGGGTTAGGCATGGGTCTCACTGCCAAGCTTTGCAACAACTACTGCTCTGGCCTTATCGCTCTCGCCACGTCTGAAGCTATGAATATTGGCATCCGTTCTGGCATGGATCCTCGACTTCTTGCTCGTGTGTTTGCAAGCAGTACTGCCCAGAGCACTATTTGTGACAAATGGAACCCGGTACCGGGAGTCTGTCTCGACGCGCCTTCGAGCAAAGGATACAAGGGTGGTTTCAAGGTACAGCTGATGGCCAAGGACTTTGGCCTGGCTGTTGCAGCTGCCGAGCAAGCTGATGCGAAGCTTTTGCTTGGTAATGCTGGGCTCGAGGCTTACAAGAATGCCAGTCAAGACCCCAACTGCAGGGATTTGGATTCTCGGGTTTTGTACAGATTCATCGGAGGTCATGAGGACTGGGAAAAAATGTTGAGAGTTGGCGACCGGGAATAACATTTCCCGACTGTTTTTCGACACATTTTAGAATATCAAATCACGCATCATTACTGTCCTAGTATAGCTGTCACGTTACGAACCTACACGTGTCTCATCTGTCCGCCTTATCCCAGTCGACCTGGCCGACTCTTCCACTTTCAGCTCCGAGGGGATCAGATAGACACCTCATAGCATGCCACTAGTGCCACCCTGCAACATTTACCTTTGTCCTACAGCATGTGGGCGCACTCCGTGAAACGTGGGGTCGTGGGGATGGAGTAAATAACATATCTCGCCCCTTCGTGGGGTAGTGTACCTTCAATCTTAGCTAGGTCCCCTGGCGGTATTAGTCGAGTGGCTTTTTATGATCAGCTACCTAGATCCGAACTCGTAGTACCTCATTGATTTCATCTTATTGCCATTGTCTCTTTCGGCCTCCAAACTTCGGCTCATTTTATCGTGTTCCTTCAATTCATCACTACCTTTCCTACCTAGCAACGATGGCCACCGATACTTCACCACCCACTTCAGACGAGCAGACTGCTCACAAGACCCTTTTTGATAAGGGTCTCAAGATCCGCTATGAAGTAGTCGGTCCTTCTTATGTCGATGCGGCCCTTGCCGGTGGCTCTTCCGAATTCGCACGACCAATGCAAGAGCTCGTCACTGAGGCTTGTTGGGGATCCGTATGGTCTCGGCCAGGATTGGAAAGAAAGCAACGCTCCTTGCTCAACATTGCAATGCTCTGTGCACTGAATCGAGGTCCGGAGCTGACTGCCCACGTTCGAGGCGCCCTCAGCAATGGTGCTACCGAAATCGAAATAAGAGAAACCCTGCTTCAAGCTGCCATCTACTGTGGTATGCCGGCAGGTATTGAAGGATTTAAGATTGCCGAGAAGGTTATTTTGGCGGTACGACAAGAGCAACAGGGTCGGTAGTAGTGTAGCCCTCTACTAGACGCTATGAACAAGGATTTTATTGGTTGCTAGTACATGGTCGCATTCAGAACGACGTTGTCCCAGCGTGATTAATACCTCGATGTTGTATGTCTGGCAATATAATTCTAAACTCACAAATGTTAAGCTTCGATAAATAGAAAGACAGATGTGTAGGCGTAGGTCATCGTCTTACAATTGTAGACATGGTGTGTTGCTTATACAATAGCTACAACTTATCTCTTAAGGCAGCACATTCATATAGGACAAGCAAGAGATACTTTGGGATTCCATAGAAAGTTAATTCAAGACGTTCGTTAAAAATGCTATCTTCGGGTCATTTAATCCTAGGCACTAATACTTGAGCAACCACCGGCTCCTCTTCTGTCCAAATCCTCTCCCTCGGCTTTCTGTAGAGAACCTCCAGTTCAGAGAGAAGTGATCAAGAGTAGTAATGTTGCGTAAAGTCGTAGCTCAATAGGTGTGCACTCTTCTGCAGGTCAGCCTCCAACTTGGAACATCCTCAGCATGTGGGTGTAACTCACTTGGAGCATCCGTGCCGCAAGTTCAGAGTCTGTCTCTGCCTTCTTGCACAACTGTAAGAATTCGTCTGTCTCAAGAACCTTGTCTGGGTCACCGGTAAACATACGGCGGAGGTTCGAGGATGAGATTGGGTCAACAATCTCCTGGTACTTTTGTCGACGGACGTCACTGTATACGTCCAAGATGCTTGGATCCGCTTTGCCGAGGTAGATACCTAAGAGGCACTCGTGCAGGCCTTGAACGTCTACCACTCCTCCTGTGAGTCCTAGACCCCCACTGATAGCATGATTAGCCGGATTTATCTCTGGATATCGATGGAGTTCCACTCACAAAGGATTGCACAAATGCGCAGCATCCGCCGCCAACAGGAAACGTCCAACTCGTAGCTTTGTAGCTAGCCTCTGGTGGACTCTATAAGGGCTGATACTGGCCAACTTGTACTGATCTGGTTTTGGATTGCCTGGAAGCATCTTCTCGAACTTCTCCGGTTGCCTGGCGATCAACTCATCCCTAGTCATGCCAGATGTCTCTCCATATGTGACACGCCATAATCCGCCTTTTGTGATCTTGGCCGCCATGTACCAGTTTGTGGGGTCGATGATGAAGTTGGAATCACAGTAGCCGAACTTTTCAAAGTCATAGTACACCTTTGATTAGCGGTCAGTATGCCGCGCAATAATAGCGTGTAGGCTTGCGTCGCAGAGGCCAACATGACTTACATTTGTTGCGACAATCTGTTCATCCCATGTCCTTCCTGGAAACTCCATGTCCCCAAATAGAGACCTCCGAATGATACTGTTGGCACCGTCGCATCCCACTATGTAGTCTGCCTCCAAGTGGATCTCCTTGTCGCTGCTTAAATCCAATGCGTCGATCCAAGCTTTGGAATCATCTTGACCAATGCTGGTCACTCGGTGATTGAACAGATAACTCAGCGACGGAAGCTTCTCAGCGTGGTCTTTCAGTAATTGAGAGACCTGATTGAGCGGTAGCGCAACCATTCGATCAGGGCTATCTTTCTGAGTTCCATGATCAAGACCAGCGATGTATGACCCATCTAGTTGCCGCCATGCAACGGTATCAACAAGGAAACCTTTCGAGCGCAGGTCATCACCAACACCTGCACCATTGAGGATCTTGATGGCTGGCGGCCCATAATGTGTTGCGCGTGGGTTCTCGTCCAGCTTAGAGGACTGTTCCACGATGGTCACTGGGATGTTTTGCTTGGCGAGTAGCAGCCCGAGGAGTAATCCCGCTGGTCCTGCACCGACAATGATGATCTGGTTAGGTTAGCATTCCGTCGCCAGCTCACAAGGACTTTGTTCCGAGACGTACTTTAAATGAAGAGGCAGTCATGGTGGGCTTGTATTTGCTTCAGGTCGAGTTTGATAGCATCACCAAGTGAATGATGTCGGCTGTAACTGCGCTGACTTGAACAAGAACGAGGTTATTTATGAGCTCGAACTGATTCGATTCATAGACTTGAGCGAACTCCCACAGCCGAGGTCAGTCCCCCACAGCCTCCACGCACCAATAACGGTTCTAGACCACATGCTGTTTCGCGATGGTTTCTAACAGATCTGGGGACCCCACATGGGGTACTGTAATCGTTGGCGGATGGACAGGAGGGACTCATCCCGGTGACAACTTTGACATTTTTGCAGCAGCATATTGTTATTAAGTTCTCTCAGTACGCAATTATATGCATGTTGCAGATATTATGAGGTCTTGGGGATATGCTATGCTTCATTTAAAGAATAATAATGTATGGTCTTCCTTGAGGTAATTATTTGCTAATTCAGCTGGACTCAAAATTTACAATCAGAGACAGAATTCAAGCTCGGTGTTTTCATTTGGCTGGATACAATACAATGGTGGGATGCTGATGCATCCCAATATAACATAACGGCTCTTCGATAGTCGGCACGAGCCTAGATATTTAATACACGGACTTCAACTCCTTTAAATGGGTAGAGATTTATTCGAGCGCTAGAACGTGATAAAAACAGAACCTATCTCGATTTCTCTATATTTTGGAAAATTTCTAATATCTCGCACCAAAATCTCATGCCTTCTTAGCCAGGATCTCATCCACTTCCAACTTGTGCTTTGAGAAGTTGTCTATTAGGTTATCCCACATCTTAGGGTCGTGCTCGTGTCGCTTGTCGCTATTCCAAGCGTAATCTGTAATGGTAAAGGCCCGACTGCTCTCAAACATGAACGCAATAGAGCCTTCGGAGATCTTCATAGCAGGAGGGTCTGCATTTGAAGCAGCAGCAAATTCCTCATAGGCAACGCCGTGGGGAACAAAGCCGCATTCAAATGAGACGCTACCAGGCTGGAAGTCGTCCGATCGACCGCCATACTCGCCGTAAATAAGGCCCATAAGCTCCGAGGCACAGTTACGGTGGTAATAGGGCGGGCGGTATGTGTGAGAGGCAACGTCCCATCTTGGTGAAAAGATGAGTAAGTCGGCCAACGGTGCCGCAGGGTCTCGCGACTTGGCTGTCAAGACACAAAAGATTGAAGGGTCGATGTGATCAACTGATATAGAGCCGACGTTGATGAATTTGGTGAGATCGTACTTGTACGGAACGTAATTGCCATGCCAAGCGATAACATCAAAGGGACAGTGGTTCTGACTGCTGTAGAAGAACTTGCCTCCAAGCTTATAAACGACAGTCCATGGGTCATTATCCGTGACTTCATAGGCGGCAACAGGATGGAGGAAATCTCGAGCATTTGCAAGCCCATTAGCGCCCAAGGGACCTAATTCTGGGAGTTCGAAGTTGGAACCCCAGATCTCGAGGATGTAACCTCGCGTAGCACCTTCAACACCAACCTTGAATCGTTGGCCCCGCTGGATTACACAGATCTCTCCCGGCTGAACATATAGAAAGCCAAACTCTGTCTGTATATCCAAAGCGCCTTGCTGGGGCACGATGAGAAAGTCGCCATCTGAGTTCACAAAGGCCCTCTTGTTCATGCTCTTATTGCACAAGAAGACGTGTGTGGCAAGGCCTTCCCTCAACGTTGGGTCGCCCGAGCCCGCAATGGTCTTGAGTCCATCGACAAAGTCAACGTCTTCACCGGCAGGAATCTCGAAAGGTTTCCAGGCCAGCTGAGTAGGGGAAACGTGGACTCGCGGATTGATTGGCAGGAATGTAGACTCGGTGTCCTTGTTATCAGGCAAATCGGTCTAGAAAAAGCTGATGGTTAGACTGGTGATACAATCCAAGTAACTAAAAAAGTGAAGACTCACAAATCCTTGATGCGCTACCGCTGGTCTGGCGCGATAAAGCCAAGCCTTTTTGTTAGCGTGCCGAGGCGCAACAAAGGCCGATGCAGTGATCTGCTCGGCATAAAGTCCAAATCGAATGGCTCTAGGACTGTTCTGTCCCTTCGGAATGGTGCCTGGAATAGCTTCTGACTCGAAATTATTGTTGAAGCCAGGCTGGTATTGATAAGGATCATTAGGACGGGTTGCAAAGGAAGGAATAGTTCCGTTCTGCTGGGTGGAAGCCCAATGGAAGATGTTTTGGAAATCTTCAGTAGCCATTGTGTATTTGCTTTGTGATCAGGATTGATAGCCAACTACTATAGCTGTGATAGCTGGTCTCGAGTTCGACGCGACTTTCACAAGTCTAAGTCACTTACTTGTAGTCTAGCCTGGATGTCAAACCCCACAATGCTCTCAAAGCTACCCCACATGAGACTTCACATTCATCAACCTTGGGGTGCGGGCGGAGTAAGAGTCTGGGGGGAAGCTCACGAACCTCAGTGGGGTTATTGGTAAAGCAAATTCATGGTAAACATAGATACATTTGTGTCTGGATCTCTCTATCTTGTCTGTCCCTGACTTGTTCACAAGAATCTGAGAGCTTTTCAAGTCTGCATACCATAATGAAGTTCTTCCAAATCGAAGGTCTGAGCCATCTGGCGATCGTCCAGACACAGCACCTATTGCGTGAAATCAATGACTCCATGCTTCGTCTGGCCTTGGCTGTCATTCTGGTCCTCATCTGTGCCTATCTTTATCTCATCCCGAACAGCATCACAGTAAGAAAGACGACTATCAAGCCTCACTGCCAATTGCTAACCATAGTTGGGCATGATAGGACTCGCGAAGAAGAAAACTTCCACCTGGCCCACGTGGATGGCCTTTCATCGGCAACTTGTTCGATCTGGGCGACTCGGAGCTTGTACGCCATCAGGTGCAGGAATGGCATCAGAAATACGGAGATGTCTTCTATACCAAGATCGGAGCGACCGATTACATCTGGCTTTCGTCGCCAAAAGCGGTTAAAGACCTGATGGATAAGAAGTCGGGGATCTACTCCTCTCGCCCTCATCTTCCTTTGGCTCAGGATGTTGCGAGCGGAAAGTCACGCCAGCTCTTTATGGCGTACGGTCCAGAATGGAGAGGCCTGCGTAAGCACAGCCATGCCCTCCTCAATCTCAATACATCCAATAAATACAGACCTGTGCAGGACTTTGAGTCGAAGGTGGTCCTCAATGATCTTCTTGAGCGTCCTGACCAATTCTACACCATCAACCGCCGCTACTCAGCATCAGTCATCATGTTAGTCACTTATGGTTACCGCATCCCCTCTTTCGAAGACCCAGTCATCACAAAGATCTTTTCTGTACTCGAGAACTTGTCAATCATGTCTGCGCCAGGCGCTTTTGCTGTAGAGACTCTCCCAGGCCTGGCCAAGCTGCCACAGTGGCTGCTGGGTAACTGGCGCTCGTGGGGAGAAAAGGCCTTTGCCCACGATAGCAAGATTTACCTCGAGTTCTGGAACAACTTAAAAAAGACTACAGACGAAGGTACAGCGAGGGACTGTTTCTGCAAGGACTTTTACCTTAATGACCCCAAGAAAAACGGCATTGACGACTTACTGGCTGCTTATACTTGTGGTGGGCTAGTCGAGGCTGGCTCCGAGACCACAGCCACAACCATCAATAACTGGACTCTAGCCATGGCATTGTATCCAGATGTCATGAAGAAAGGCCAAGAGGAGCTTGATCGTGTGGTGGGCTCTGACAGACTGCCCCAATGGGAGGACGAAAAAGACCTCCCGTATATTCGTTCCATGATCAAGGAAACGCTCAGATGGCGCCCAGTCAACAAGTTTGGTATGTACCACGCTTCGACAGAAGATGATTGGTACGATGGTCATTTCATCCCCAAAGACTCTGTCGTTGTCTTGAACTGGTGGTAAGTCTCCTATATCCTTCCCAATGTACGCGGATCAAGCTACTTACCGCTTGAGTAATACACAGGGCGATACAGCACGACCCAATTCGCTACGCAGATGCAGATAGGTTTGACCCCACGCGTTATCTTGACAAGCACTCCTCTGCTGCGGAGCTCATGAACGCCCAGAACCCTTACGATAGGGACCACTTTTCCTATGGCGCTGGAAGGTATGTTCAAGACTGTTGTCTTTTTCTAAGTCTCAATCCTGACATGACATGATAGACGAGCATGCCCTGGGGTTCACCTTGCTGAAAAGTCGCTGTTCATCGTCATCTCTCGGACGCTATGGGGCTTCAACATTCAGAAGAAGGTGAAACCAGACGGATCAATACTCTATCCCACTACCAAAATGATGCCTGGATTCCTCAGTGTTCCTGAGCCATTTGAGTGCGACATTGTCTGTCGTTCCGGAGCGCATAAACATGTCATAAAAGCAGCTTTCGAAACGGCCGCTCTTGAAGATCTTAATTTTCGGACGTGATGGGGAAGCTGTTTATGCAACTTGAGATGTGAATACGCATATGAGAGAGATAAACACTGGAATTAAGCAGCGTTGAATCCCTGCTTTCGTTATCAAGAGATGCAACCGAAGATAACTTGCATGGTAGCCTTGATCAGCCAATCATAGGCCGCACATCGTCATATATCTAGGGCTGGTGAACTAAGCCCAAGCTTGTTTCGCGAACGCGACTTGAGATACCGATACGCGTAGTCCCACTCGCTCAGTTTAAGCTGAATAGCCCGGTATGATTGGTTAGGAAACTTCTCTCTAGTGAACAAAGAGGCACTTAGAAGTATAGGGTAACTCTTTGGAACGCTTGTAATAGTAAAGCGAGCACCTATATCCTATAACATATATATTGTTTATTTATTATTTAGTATTGTTTAGGGCTTGGAAGTATTATAATTGTTGTTTTAGTAAACTACTTTATAATTTACTTAATGCCTCCTTGCGCTATTATAGAAGTTCTGAAATAGTAGTATACATTTTTAACTATGTAAATCTTTTAAGTTTACGGATAAATAGGTCTTAACCATTTTCCAGCCTCATTTCACACTTCGCCTGCTCTCTTAAACACAAATTTGCCCAATTATCTAATTTTAACTAGATGCTTTAGTCATACTGAAGAAACAACATTGATCGTGTTCTGACTACGTTAAATGATAGGACTCCGTGACTGGGAGTGTGGCTAGTTGCGGCTGTTGTGGCTACGCCGCTCGTGATCAAGTGTAGATATAGGCCAACCTTCCCAGTGTTAGCGTATGCACGACCTCATTGACGAAGCCAACGCGTCAACTGAGAGACACGCGTGTGTTCATTCCATCATTCTATCACTATCTTATCTAAGATAACCCTCTGATACGTCATTGAATGAGTCTCCGCTGTCCCTCTCTCATGTGCTTGTCAAGTTCTGGCCCTAGCCATACCCCTTGCGTCTCGTCTAGCTTGTCCTCCACCTCTGTAAAGTTGCCGCCATTGATAAGAAACGCTTTTCCGTTGACGTCAGGTCTAACGACAGGTAAAAGACTTGCCTTCGCAACGGCGAGAGGCGTATTTGCTGGCAAATCACCCCACACCTTTCGAACGTGATCGGTAATCATGTCTGTGACTATTGATATGCATTAGATGGATTGCCGCGTTTCTGGTTGTAAGGCAAACACTCACGGGTCATCCAAGGTGCAATCATGTTAACACTAACGTTGTACTTGATTGTTTGAGTCCGCAGCCCACGGAACAGACCAAGGACCGCAGCCTTACTTGCGCAGTATGTATACAGTGGCGGTGTGTCGAAGAAGCTGGCAACTGACCCAAACAGCACGAGTTGGGATTTGGTGTCCGGATGCTTGCGGAAGAAGTGAATGGCGCACTTAGCCACATACCACGTTCCGATGGTGTTGACCTTGAGAACAGATACGTCCGGCTCTTGGGGCTCTAATTCTTCTGTTTCGTGGGTCTCGCTTGGCTCGTCAAGTGTTTCGACCTTATTTATGGCTGCGTTGGAGACGACTGCATCGATTGGGCCAAGCTTTTGGTACGTATGCTGGAAGAATTCAACAACCTCGGCCCAGATGGACACATCGCATTTCTTGAAGAAGAAATCGCTGAGCCTTGAGTCAGTGATGGAGTATATGCCAATGGGCGATAAGCGGACCCGAATACCTTTGGAATTCCTGCTCCATTAACTTGCCCACTTCTTCATTGACATCGCAAGCTGCCACTTTTGCTCCATGATCTACTAACGTCAGCTTGAACACTTGAAGGGGGAGATATCTAGTACGGTGGGCAAGATCTACGATAGCGCGACCAATACCTGTGGCCCCCCCAGTCACCACAATGACCTTTCCACAGAGGTTCCGTAGCTCATCTTCATGTAGAACATAGTCTGTCATTTCTTTGCAATGGTGGGTAATTTGGGTGTAGCGAACTCGTAGGACGCGTTGGCATGAGGCTGTAGGTCGTCGGTCGATGTGGTGGCATTATGGATGGCTCCTAAGCCTGGTCTTATAGCTTCCATCCATTGACCCCTCCACATATTTGGTCACTGAGGGCTGCTCCACGATGGGGTAACCCCGGCGCAGATATGTCTTGTTCTTAGTCTGCAATGATAGGGAAATTATGGAGTTCTATTATTATAAGAAGTAGTCCCTTCAACTCAATGTAAGATACGACGGCGCTGGGGTGTCATCTGAAAGGTCAGATGTAGCACTCCAATGCTGATAAATGTGCTTTCGTGTCTCAACTTCATCCGCGATTGCTATGGCAAGATCTGCAGCTGAAACACCCAGCAACCGCCCTTCCAAGGGATTCTCGCCTTGAGGCTCCCCTCTGAGAGGTAGATCGTTGATAGTAATCTCATACTCGCCGGTCCGTTTGCCTGGGCGGTACAAAGCGCTTGGTGACACATACGTCCAGTCGAAGGATTTGTTACCGTCAAAGAACATGAGAGTAGTCCTAGCTGCCTTGATGAACTCTGCTGCCGCATCGCCCTGCTTCAACCTAGCCTCGTACTCATGAATAACCTTTTTGGCTTTGTTTTTCTCTTCCTCTTCATCCCCGCGGAGCGCGAGGCGTGCGTTACGGTAAGCTCTGAGATTGGACCCCAGTGGGCCCAACCTTTCCTCCATATAGGTAACATGGGCATGGCTATCGGCGATACCACGCCTGTAGGCGAGGAAGAAGTCTTTACTATCGGCGACGCATATGCCATCCTCATGAGGGACATGAAGACTGCCCGTGCCACCCAGCATGACAAAGTAGCCTACTTTGGCTCGTTTCATAGCCAAGATTATCTTTCTGATTACCTCAATGAATGGCACTGGACGTTTGTCAGAACCAAGTCTGTAATAGGAAATAGTTGTTGCTCACTGTACTTGAGTGCCTCGTGTCCTGCAGTATGAGGCCCATATTCGCAAACCAAAACGTCAACGTCGCTGAAGGCTTTTGCTAGCTCTGCTTCGCTTTGGGTATCGACGTTGATACTCCGCGGCTCGTACAGAGCATGCGATCCCAGCTTCTGAGGGTTGCGTGATAGACCGACGACATGATGACCACGGTTGATGAGCTCTACGGACAGGTATGAGCCGCCGAAACCAGCTGGGCCAATGACTCCGACCCTCAATGGAGCATTCTGTGGCATGGTGATGTGTGGGGTAGTTGGTATGGAAGAGTCGTAAGGTGCTCTCAACTCTAAGAAACAGGAGTATCCATCTTGTTTGCAGCGCAATGTGTCAGCAAGGAGCCAAAGGACGCCTTTTTAACGTTGCCAGGCAATGAAACAGATCCAAACGATCGTGTTTCCAATAAATCTGAGATACATGGAGCAGTGGTATATAGGCATGGGGTAGAAATCTAAGGCGAAGAGGGGGTTTGCGGGGTCGAGGTATCAAGCTGCCCTTGAAAATGCAAGAAATCGACCAGACGGATGTAGGCCGAGATAAAGAAACTCACAGGAATAATAAAATACACTACACCGAGTTTATCCTCTTAGCCCAGAAAAGAGTTGATGGAAATGAACGTCGGTTTCATTGGTAAGTCCTTCTCCACATGACTTGATTGGAGTAAACATGCAAACCTCATTTAGGTCTGGGAGCCATTGGCTACCCGATGGCGGCATCAATCCGCCGTGGGCTTTCCAATACATCAGTGGTACATGTTTTCGATGTACACAAGCCTGCATGTCAAAGGTTTCACGACGAGTTTATCAGCCTGGGGCCCATTGAGATCCAGGATTCACCCAGGCAAATAGCATCTAAAGCCGACGTAGTTATCTCAATGGTACCGGGAGCTAAAGAAGTCTCGCACGTTTATCTCAACGCCAAAGACGGCATCATATCGGCGATCAAGAGTGAGCACCGGCTTCTTATAGAGTGTAGCACAATCGATGTTGCGACCGCAAGAGACGTGGCTTGTCAAATTAAAGACGCGGGTCAAGGCATCTACGTGGATGCACCCGTTTCTGTAAGTCTGCCATATATTGAGACTCGCCAGCAATACTAACTATAGTTTTAGGGAGGAGTTCCAGCTGCGGAAAAGGCCAATCTCTCATTTATAATCGGGTATCCGGAGCCAAGGCAGGGCGACGAGGTGGGACAACGACTTCAAGACATCATCACCGTAATGGGTGACCCCAACAAGCTCTTTTGGTGTGGAAGTGTCGGCTCTGGATTGGCGGGCAAGATTAGCAACAATTACATCTCCTGTTCGGTTTTGCTGCTCATCGCCGAAGCCATGGCCATAGGCGTCAAGTCTGGTGTTGATCCAAAGATGCTGCAGAAGATAATCCACAATTCGACAGGGCAGACATTCATGGGAGATAATGTTTGTCCGGTGCCTGATGTGGTGCCTCATGCCCCTAGCAGCAATAACTGGAGGCTCGGGTTCAAAACGCAAATGTTCCTGAAAGATCTGTCATTAGGAATAGAGGCAGCCCGGCAACAAGACCTGCAGCCAACCATGGCAGAAGCTGCGTATGGAGTATTTGAGAAGGCATCCAAGGACCCTCGCTGCATCGTAAGTATCACATGTACTTGTTTAACCTTCACTATGCTGATCACCTCTCTGACAGGACCGAGACGGGTCATCTGTATACCTGCACATAACCGATACGAAAGAAAGAACCCAGGGCGGAGAAGTAAAGAAATTAGACTAAACCTCCGAGTACACAATGCGGGGTTGTGGAAGTGACTTGGCAGTTTGGATTCATTGTATATAAGTTCAGCTCAGCGGCCACTCAGTCCAGTACTACAATCGAACTTGATTATAAACCCAGCATCCTTCTCGACAGTAGTCATGAATACCTTTGAATATGTCTCAAACTCGCCCCATGTCATCTTCGGGAAGGGCACGTTGGCTCAAATCCCATCCTTAGTTAAAAAACTTGGCGTCAAATCCGTCATGATTCTCTCCACACCCGAGCAGACTGAGATTGGAAAACGCGTAGCAAAAATCCTGGGCGCTGTTGCAGCATCGACGTTCAGCGGCGCTACTATGCATACGCCAACATACGTCACGGAGTCTGCCCTCTCGCGGGCCAAGGAATCGGGCGTCGATGGTGTGGTCTCGGTGGGTGGTGGCAGCACCATTGGACTGGGCAAGGCCATCAGTTTTCGCACAGGGCTTGTGCATATCTGTATCCCCACGACTTATGCTGGGAGCGAGATGACTCCCATTCTCGGCGAAACAGAAAATGGTCGCAAAGTGACGAAGCGGGACCCCAAAATACTACCCACCGCCGTTATCTATGATGTGGATCTCACATTAACTCTTCCCGTGAAGATGAGTGTGAGTAGCGGCATCAATGCAATTGCGCATTCAGGCTAGTGTCCCCCCTCTAGTCTTCACTTCTGATGCATGATATGGTGCCCAGTCGGTTGCTAACTTCACTCGGTGACTACAGTCGAGGCACTCTACGCCAGCAATACCAACCCCATCATCAATCTGATGGCATGTGAGGGAATCAAATCACTGAGCGAATCGCTTCCTATTTTACAAACAGATTCACAGAACAACGATGCAAGGTATAAAGCCTTGTACGGCGCTTGGCTGTGTGGGCTTTGCTTGGGCACAGTCGATATGGCACTCCATCACAAACTATGCCACACTTTAGGCGGTTCATTTAACCTCCCCCATGCTGAGACTCATGTGGTTGTGCTGCCACATGCTGTGGCCTTCAACGCACCCAGCACTCCCCAGGCTATGGCCAAGCTTGCAGCTACTCTCCCAGAGAGTGACGGAGATGCTGTCCGGGGGATCAATGCCCTTTACCGCCGTTTGGGTATAGACATGAGTTTGCAAAAGCTGGGTATGTCAGAGGATGGTATCGAAAAAGCCGCCGAGATCGCTGTATCGAATCCGTATCGCAACCCACGTCCACTTGAGCGGCACGCTCTTCAAGAGCTAATTAGGCGCGCATGGACGGGGGAGCAGGCAACCCAGTAGAATATTCATACTTGTTTGGCAGCTATATCGAGAGTCTAGACATAGCTGTTAGTCTGTTGCCGCCATGGATATTTTTGTAAGTCATTTTATTAGTGAATACGATAAAAAGTCATATATATGGCCACCTTCGTCTCTATATCTCGTCAAGAAACTCAACAAGCTTACTCAAGCATTGGTCTGCGGCCTCAGCGTAAATCTCATGCCCTTGCGACTCAATCACCTCCAATTTAGCATTGGGAGCCTCGGCCACGAGTTTCTCCATAGACTCAATCGTCACTAAAGCACTGTTGGTCGGTGACAGAACCAACATGGGCGCCTTGATGCGCCTGAGATATGGCCGAGCATCAAGCGTGCTCAAAAACTCGGCATAGCCGGCGAGGCCTTCGCCATCGCTGACGGCAACCTTGTCAATCCACCACTGCAGATAAGCAGGATCGGTACTGCCCACGGTTCCATTGGATTCCGTCAGCCGTTTCGCCCATCCGCGTGAGCCCAGCTGAAGACACGCTTCTGGCCATGATTTCATACCAAATGCTAAGAATTCCTGTGCCCTTGTTGGTAGGAACGTAGGTGTCGAGCAAACTATAACAGAGCTTACGCGCTCAGGATACGTCGCGGCAAATATTTCTGCCAGCATACCACTTGTTGACTCGCCTACAAAGTGAACTTTCTGAATCCCTAGCTGATCCAAAGTGTCCTTGATCTCGTCCACGATCGTGTTGATAGAGTAGTCGTAGTTGCTGCGCTCATCAGTCTTGGGATAGCTTGAGCCGCCATGACCTCGTAGCTCTCGCCGGAGGACATTGTAACGACGGGCGAGAGCAGGTACCCAGTGGTAAAAATGTTCAGCTGTTCGTGCGAACCCATGTTGAAGAAGTATTGTCTCTGCTGGTTTCCAGGGATCGACGAAGCTGTCATGAATGTAGGCTGTGGTTTGTCCATTGGCATGCCGGATTAGCTGGCGATGAGGACCCGGCATGGTGTCGACGACTATCTGGTAAAGACCACAACTGCGTAATTGAGTAGATATATTATTTATCTTGCAGAGAATACACTGAACGATGTCCACACGCCATATTTTCATGATCTATATCCTAAAGATAGATTGTACAGTACCAACTTCTGACCATGTCAATGTGGGGTAAATATTCCTCCTCACCCTTTGTTCCCCCAAGTCCCCTCACGACAAGTCGATCGCCGAACGCCAGAATGCCAAGCCTGGGGAAGGGCAATTTCGTGATAAAAACCGGCGAGTTATAGAAATGGAGATACCTGATACGAAGACGCATCGCGCTGGGTAGTCCTTTCTTATACCATAATCCCGTTAACACGCCTGCCCAGTCCTCTCCCCATCAGCCCCATCAACCTTGACCATGTCCCAGGGTAATACCCAACACGTTGATTTTGACCACCCAGCCATTGGGAATATAAGGGGCCGAAAGGTGGGAGACGTGGTGCAGTTCCTCGGAGTGAAGTATGCATCACTTCGTCATTGGTTCGATAACCCTACGCTGTGCACCTACGATGGAAGAGGAATCGTTGCAGACCATCATGGGTAAGACATTGCATGCTAAGGAGGTTCGTCCACTGCTTCATGACATGCAATACTGACTTGTGTACTCCTACAGACCACAAGCAATCTCTTCACCTGAAGGTGTAGATAATGAACTGACCGCCATCCAAAAACACTTGACCAAGCCCGAATTCCCCGGTTTTTCCGGCACTGAGTGTCTCAATCTCAATATCGCAGCTCCAGCTAGTTCAACAGCCTCAGATGCATTCCCAGTTCTGGTCTACATTTATGGTGGTGGGTTTTCTGTGGGCGCAAACTGGTGGCCACAGTTTGATATGATACGAATCGTGCAACTTTCCATTGATATGGGCAAGCCGATCATTGGCATCAACATCAAGTGAGTCTTCGTCATAGTGAGCCGCCAAGATTGGGGCTTAACGCGACATGTTGCTGAGTATCCTGTTGTAGCTACCGACTTGGTGCACCGGGCTTCATGACTTCTAAAGAGCTTCGCCAGGCTGGATACAAGTCCAACCGTGGATTGCATGACCAGGTTGTGGCGCTACGGTGGGTACAGCAGTACATCTCAGGCTTCGGCGGCGATCCGAGCCAAGTCACGGTATCCGGTGAGAGCGTCGGCGGATGTAAATACTCTAAAGCTCGTACAGTAGAAGGCGCATCTAACTCGGACAATAGTGTCGGCAACACGCCTCATGTATCGCGAGGAAGCTCTGGCCTCTCGTATTGTTGTCATGGGTGGCGCTCCGCCCTCAGTCTCGCCTCTGGGGTCCGATGTGGCCGAGTTCGCCTACAAGTCAATCATTCAGGCCTGGGGCATTGATAGATTGTCTACTAGAGATCGTCTAAAATCTCTAGAGGAGTCAAACGGCTTGGAGCTACATCAGAAGATTCAAGGCTTGCCCGTCCTCCCAGTCGTTGATGATGACCTTGTGCCTTACTACGAATCTTTCGAACTGATGGCTTCTGAAGATTATGTCTTCAAAGCAAAGCAATTTGAAGGTGCCATGATAGTATTCTCTCCATTAGATGTAAGTTAACTACTGCTGACAGGTTCTTAAAAGAGGGGTGTTAATAGGAAATTATCATTAGGCAAGTATCTTCGCATTCATGGGATTGTTCGCAGCACGGAAGTCTATCGCAGTTGATTTCACAAGCCATATTCACACCACACTCTCTCAACACAAAGAAGCTGCCCGACAGCTACTGAAGTCTTATAAAATTTCGCCGGACTTGGATAATGAGGCTGCACTACTTCGTGTGTTGCAATTTGGATCAGACATTGGGCATCAAGCTGCAGCTCGGGCCCTCGCCAAGAAAATCCCCGGGGACGTTTTCCTGATGCAGTTCTCCGAAGGAAATCCATGGGACGGCCCGTTTAAAGGACACAGTACACATATACTCGATGTGGCATTCCTTCTCCAGAATTTTAACGACCACCTCGATGAGACACAGCGTGCATCGGCTGTGCAGTTTGCCGAGGATGTCATCACATTCGCTTACAGGGAAAAGCCCTGGGTACAGTTCTCAAATGCTCAAGGAGCATCAATCTTGCAGGGCGGCCGCAGGCGATATCTTGAAGGTGACCAGGCTACCTCAAAGAGGTACCAAGAGTTGATGCAAATCGCTGAAATAACAAGTCTGGATTCGCTCTTGAACGCATGGACTGCCTTTTTATTTGCAGCTTAAATAGTGTATACGAGAACTAGTATAACCTTGAGCGATGATATAATGCACGAGTTTTGGACGATCACATTCGATTTCCAAGTCCGAATTTTGGCATAATCCAAATACTGTGAGTGTGAATAGTCATCGAGCACTATTACTCCACATTGTGCGTCTGCTATCGAGTGGGGAAGTTCCCTCTCTATCTTGAATATATCAGCCTACGGTATTCGTAGTGTTTAACATCACGATTAACCACACTTAAACCTTACATCGATTCCCTCAAAACTCGTTTCAACCATATATTTTATAACTGAATGCACCATGACCGCAAGTCTTCGGCACGATTCGTTGCAAACGACTCTCAGAGGAGTCGAGGCCTCTGGCGTGACACAGTTCCGTGGCATTCCTTACGGCTGCATACCACGACGCTTTGCTGAAGCCGAGAAAGTCCAGCATCTTCCCAAAGACCTAGATTGCACTGAGTTTGGGTACAATCTATTTTAGATTCTGCTGTAGACGGCACTAACTCATGTTACCAGCCCTCGATGCCCTCAAACCTACGTCGATGTGAGCCATTTGCTGCGGATACCGCCTCATTACGAGCTTCCTCGAGCACCGGAGGACGAGTTCAATTGCACTAACCTAGATGTGGTCTTGCCCAAGACCGATTCTCTTTCGGAGTCAGACAAACTTCCAGTTATGGTCTGGATTCATGGTAAACCTTGCAATGAGTCGTGAGCAGGAGGGAATTGATGAGCTAACGTCTGTGGAATACAGGAGGCTCACAAGCCGTGACGTTTGGAAGTGCTATGTCTGGTGTTTGCGGTAAGGTTATATCCATTGACCTGCGTTTGCGCGAATACGAAGCCGTGCTGATGCGTCAACGTGCCAGATATGACCGCTATAGTAGCGGCCTCGATCCGTTTAGGCAAACCAATAATCGCTGTCTCAGTCCAATACAGACTCAACATGTTTGCTCTTGGCAACGGAGAAGGACCGGCCAACCTGGCTCTACGCGACCAGGCACTGGCTCTACAATGGGTTCAGGAACACATCGCTGGTTTCAACGGAGATCCGGTAATTACCTGCACCAAACTAAACCATGATAGCAGCTTACTGAAACGATACATAGAATAAAGTGACTTTGGCTGGTCAAAGCGCTGGTGCTGTGTACTGTCATGCTCATCTTGTAACGAATGCCCCAGCGAGGCAGTTCGTCCTTGCATCTGGATCGTTGTTCCTATCGCCGCCTCAGCTACCTAAATCAGTTGCGAATCTGCGCAATGCTGTTTTGAAACAGCTTCAGAGTATGAGTCCACTGTTCGACCTGCAGAATGCACCGGCAAGCCAGATTGTTAAGGCGGTCAAACTTTCCGGTTTGCAATCGTTCTTCCTCCAGTGGGAAGATTATTTCGAGGGTTGGCAGACAAAGACTGGTAAGGCAGAGAGTATCATGCTTAGCGATGTAAAAGAAGAGGTAAGTTGGACATCCCATTGCGAATTTGAACGCTATAATAACGCACGCAAAGGCTGCTATCTGGCAAACTGGAGTGCGAGCAACAAGCTCAAATGACATTCTCAAAGCGTTCGACGCCGCAGGAGAACACAGTGACGAGCTTAAGAAGGCATACCACATTTATACAGACAGACCTTCTTCCTGCCAGAATGGGGCTTTAGACTTTATCAACGATTACAAATTCGTGCTGCCGATAGACCGTCTAGAGAAGCTTTGGAAGGATTCACAAAAGCCTGTCTTCAGGTACTTGGTGGATGAGGCCAACCCCTGGCAACCTTCTAGCGGTGCCCACCATGCAGTGGATCTAGTCTTACTTTTCGGAGGGTTTGATCTGGGATTTTCTCATGGCGCCGAGCTCAGTGGTCAGGCCATGCGAGAGGCGTGGATTGATTTCATAAACCTGGAGCAGCCATGGACCCCAGGGTCTGATTTATGCTATAGTTTTGGGCCTTACGGAAGTTCCAAGGTATTAGATGAATGGGAACTCAAGGCACGTCGGAGAATTTCTCAAACAGAGATGCTAGACAGAATGGATAGTGCATTACTGGATAAGGTGTTTGCGGGCCTGGCGGCGGGCAAAGTGAGCTTGCTTAATTAGCCACTTTTCTTGTAGAAATATTATTCTCCTAAATCACCTCTCGGGATTTTCTCGCAAATGAAAGCATTTGTGTTAAGTTATCCATTCCGTGTAAATATGCCAATTGGCATACCCTGCCGCAGGGCAATCAATGTGCAGTGAGTGAGTACTCAAAATGACCAGGGCTTCCTCTGTTGCGGTTGAGGGTATCGTGCTTCAACACAATAAGCCCGGATACTCGGAGAATATTGGGCGAATTTTCAACGAGTAAGAAGTGGTTAAGTTTCCTGCAGAAATTCACGTTGTTGAGTCCTCTAAACAGGTGGCCAAATCTTTGAGGAGAGCTCAGCAACTTGGAGTCTCTGTTGGCGTCCGTTCTGGGGGACACCTTCCATCCAAGCCATTCTGGAAACAAGGCTTCTTTATAAGGGGTTGATGAGCTACTATTGCTAACTGGATCATAAGGATGGACTTAGTAGTACCACCTAACGGCAGAGTAGACCAAGATCTTCCTTGATCAAAGACCTCTAGTCCAGCTAGTTCGTGCATTTTTCTCTCACGTCAATCAGTATCGTTCCATTTTCACATGTTGGACGTACTTTCTCTCCGATCATCACTTTCTGAAACGAGGATAAGGCTCAAGCAAACAAGAACCCTCTCGGTTCATAGTGCCCGTAAGAACATTATGCTGATGGTAAATAATAATTCTCATGTAGATGTCGGATATAGACATAGACAGAAGCGAAACTGAGAAAATGCGGCTGATCCTTCATAGATCAACTTCTAAAGCGATGCGTTTCCGACCTAGATAAACAGACACTCGCCTAGTTTCCAGTATCTGGGCTCTCGTCCAGCCTCAGCTTGACAAGAAGATTATGTTGGCTCCAGTAGCGCCTATACCTCTTTCCATATATGTACATAGGAATAGTAAATAGAGTGAGAAACGTCGTGATACCAGCAATAACATCAAAAAGCTGAGCAGCTCCGCTGCTGATATACCACTCAACGATGAAATTAGTAAGACTAGATGGGGTTAGCATAAGAACGCTGCACAGAAACTCGTATCGCATACCCGTAAAAGAAGAAGTTTTTGAAAGTGATATTCATGATAAAGATCTCGACTGCATGTGCGGGTTGCGCATCGAGGGCATAGGTCATCGTGACACCTGCCACAATGCTCATGCCAAACAAGGTCATACCCCAAATAGTAGCAATGCCGTAAATTGATACTTGGGCCTCAATTGCGTGACCGAACCCGACTAAACCCGCGACCGTAAAGATACCGCCAACGACTGCAAGTACAAGTCTGAACTCGGGCTCATACACACCTTGGTTTCGTTTGATCATGTATCTGATCAGTGGATCAGAAACGAGGGCCAGGAAGACCATGGCAATAGCTCCTCCAACAAGAGGCCCTACAGACACGTAGCCAATCGAGGCCGAGTCAAAGGTCCAAGGGGGTGCGGCAAACATCACTCCTGCGAGGACTGACATGGCAACAAACCAGGCCATGACAAGCCCTGAGACCAAAACGTTGTAGGTCGCGATGACATTTAACACAATGACCAGGCTAGCCAACATCATGGAGAATAGGGACTTGTGGGTAAAAACGCCATTATACATGGCGAGTTGGCGTCGAAAAGACTTGGGCTTGGGAGCTTCAGCGCTTTCGACCCCCTCGGAATCTGCACCAGACGGAACCCCAGCCTTTGTGCCAGCGACCTCAACATGGTCGGCTTGAACACCCTTCTCGTTTGAGATGTCTTGCTCAAAGATGGAGGCAGTTCGATCGATGTTTAGTAACGGGAATCGGTTGTAGACAGTTTCGGGCACGAAAAGAAAGACAAGAACAGTCTGTACGACTACAAACGGCAGTAGGATATGGAAGTTGTATGGCCACCCGAGCTTGGTAGTGATGACCCCTGCCAGAACACTAACACCATTGCTCAAACTGCTCAGAAAGAAGATGACAATGGCGACGTATAGACCCCGCTGGTGAACAAAGTAGATATCATTCACAACAGCGGTACAAAGCGATTCGTAAGCCGAGCCGCCTATTCCTTGTAGCAATCGACCAGCAACGAGGATGTTATAGTTGTTGGCAAACTCGGCGACTAAGCACCCGACCACGCCAATCACGGAGGAGATAACAAAGACTGGGCGCTTGCCGTACTTGCGTGCAAATGCCGAGGCCGGAGGAGATGCTGCGCCGACAGCGAGCAGAAGGTACCCGTTGAGTTTGGCAATGTCGGAGAACGGTCGTTGGAGATCTACCGAGACTTGGACGATCCCAGCATTGAGCATTGGAGCCTGGGAAGGGTAATTAGTGCATATTCGCCACAGAAGATGACCAGTACAAAGACCTACCGGAACAACACAGATAAAGGCAGTTCCCATAAGAATAATGGAGAACACCATGGCCTTCTTGAGGGACGACCAGTTCAAGGGATCGTTTGGGTCATCTGAAGGTTGTGGGACAAGGACTATGTGGGAGTTCCTGCCAGACCCACGCTTCAAGTTGCTGCCCTCGGCATGGGAACCTGCTGCGGCCTGATCAAGGGTGATAGTGCCGGGAGCATGATGCCCATCACTGGGCTCCTTAATGCCCATACCCATGTTGATCGGTGCGCTACAGATAGGCAGGTGAAGATGATAAAAAATGGGAAAAGAGTAAATTAATACGGGACGTGATTTGATGAGACAAAAGCCGTGCCTGGGGGATGCTTCGTCACATCTTTATGTATCATCGACCCAAGAGAGATACCACCCCGGTCCATGGTTCTAGATCTCAAGTCTGGAGCAATCTGGGGTTCGTTGTGGGGAAGTTGAGTCAAGATATTTGAACTAATCTAACCTCGAATAGATTAGCTATTTGTTGTTGTGCATGATTTAGCAATCGAAGTCAAGTGCAAATCACTTGCAGGGGCAATGTTGAGATTGTTCTCTCAACATTCACGAGCCAAGGATGTTGTGCCAAAAGCTGTGCCCCTGTCTCAGATATCCAAAATAGTCCCTAGAAGTCGTTCCCAAGGCTCTTTTTGAAAAACAATGTATATATGCATCATCGTATGGATACTACATACACTTACATTAATGGGAATCTTTGATCTGTCTGGCTGACCAAGTGACTAGGCTCTTTACACTAACACGCATGATAACAATTTGGTTTCAATCTCGATAGTTAGTTACTGGTTGACTGGATCGAACCTACCCAATAGCTTTTCTCCGTTGGGAAAAACTTCTAACTTTCAGATAATGGCTTTTCTATCAACGAGGTGTGGCTCTCGTGGGGTAACCAAGATGCTACCCCACATCGTATGGAATGCGCTTGATCGTCAAGATATGGGGTCAGGAATCTGAGGTAAAGATTCAAATGCTCTATTACGGTTAAAGAACCTTGAACAGACCAAAGCATCTTTCTGCTTTACAACAGAAACTTGATGGCTTTTGAACTCTTGGATTCAAGAACAATTGATATTACTAGCACAATAAACTCTCACATATACATACGTCTACTGCCTGGGCTTCTACCAATGGGACTGCAGTAGTATCCAGTCAAACACTGGTCATAATGCTCAAAACAAGCAGACAAGTAATGAAATGGCAATTTGAACATTGTTTTTCAAAATCTTATATACAAACCACGGTATAAGGAATTCTGCGCTGGTATCTTGATGATTGCAAAACATCACCCCACATACCAAGCAATCTACTCTTGAATGTGGGGGAGAGTTTGTCAAGCCTGAACAGGAATTGATCTCGGTGATTAGATGTGATTCTAAAAGTCGAGGTGAGGAACATACAGTCCGGAGCCAGCATGAAGTCGGACTCGATGTAGGTCATCATTTCTAATGCTCTCTTCTTCTTTCTGATAATCTTGAACGTGCTTAGCAGCATCGAGATACCGCCCCGACATGAAGTCAAGCTTTCCACTTGCAATCACTGTCACAAGTCCTGCAGGTAGCTCTGGCGTATCGGGTATGACATCCTGCAGGATGTTCACTGCATTCTGGGCAGACTTGCTCTCACCCTCGATACCTTCGGCCAAGTAACTGCCATTTCGAGACTTGCCCTCAAGCCGATCTCGAAAGTCTGTGAAGAATCTGGTCCGTACACAGCCAGGATTGAATGCAAAACATTTGATGTTGAAGTCCTTGAAGTTCTCGTGGTGAATAATCTCACAGAGACGGACGAGGCCGAGCTTTCCAACAATATAACTGCTCATTCCAAAATTGGTATGAGCGCCAGAACTGGACGTGAAGATAATGCGTCCACCTCTTTGACGCTGCATGATTGGCAAAATGGCACGGCTGAAGTTGAATCCGCCACGTAGCGATACCGCCACAGTGTTCCACCAGATGGATGGGTCGCTTTCTGCAGTTGAGAGCCACTGGGGAGGTCGTCCAGCGTTCATCAGAAGGACATCAAGGCCACGGAACTCGGCTTCTGCTTCTTTGATGAAATCATTGACGTGACTGTATTCGGTAACATCGAACGCAGCAACCTTCAACAAGATATGCGGGTTGATCTTTCGGCACAGTTCCGCTGTCTCTTGAACTTCATCCAGTTCCAAAGCCATGAGGCTAAGTGACCTGGCTGAGGCATGGGTGATGAAGAGTGCGCATGCTCGACCTATCCCACGACCTGCACCTGCAATGACGGCATTTTTATCTTTCAAAGAGGTGGCTAATTCGGGATTGACACGGGGATCTGAAGCGAAGTAGCAATCATGCTCTTCACCCAGTAGTGATTGCTGCGCCATAACAGAAGATAAGAAAGGGTCAAGCAAGGCTTTTTGAGGTCGCGTTAATTGAATAGACAAATAATACAAGAAATCTGCTTTACGCGTTTACAAGCAAGCTACCAGACAGCATGGTCCTTATCTTATACTCAACAGCAAGTCAAATACCCCATGATTCAGGAGTCATGCATCTGTTTTGTGTGGGGTGCGGGGACAAGGTATGGGTGCTAGGTCTAAGGTGATGGGGAGGCTTATATTTTCTCTTCGTCAGATATATAAAGCTGAGTCCTCAAATGAACAGAGTTCGTAGTCTTACTGAAAAGAATTTGGTCTAATTATCTCCTTCATTCTTAACCAGCTCCGCTTCAAAATCGACCACACGATGATTAATAGCATTCCGGTCATCCCAACTCTCCTACTTTGTGTGGCTGTAGTGGCCATTTATTCAGCCATTGCCGAATTTATTTCTGAAACAACAAAGTCTTCCCTGCGTAGGCTCCCAGGTCCCTTTGCAGCTCGCTTCTCGAGGCTCTGGTACCTGCGAGCTGTCAGCACCGGCCAGTTTCATCATGTCAATATCGAACTCCATAAGAGATACGGTAAGCTTCCATGGCCCACTCACCCTTCTACCCTCTATGTCAGCATTTGACTAAACCTATCTCAAAGGCCCGATAGTGCGAGTTGCACCAAAAAAATACAGCTTCAATGACCCAAGTGTCTTGAAACAGATTTATGGGATCGGGAAGGGCTTTTCAAAGGTAAGACCATGGTATGCAGACTCTAAAGTCATCTTTTTACAAGAAATTCTTCATCTTCCGGATTTGCTAAATAACTCTGTTATCTAGTCTTCTTGGTATGAGGCGTCAAGCGTTCCGCATGCACCTTTCAAAGACCTGTTTACCGACCTCGACGATGCGCGCCACGCAACGAACCGTAGACTAGTAGCAACCCTTTACTCGGCATCAACGCTTCGAAACATGGAGCCAGAAGTCGAGGATTGCATCAAGGTATTAAAGCAAAAGTTAGAGTCATTGGCCCACGCAGGCACGACTATGGACCTGCAGTTCTGGATGCAATGCTATGCATTCGACGTCATTAGTCAAATTACTGTCAGTCCCATAATCTACGACCTTGATACTTTGCTGAAACCTATATACAGCTCGGCAAAAGGTTCGGATTCCTCGACTCTGGGGTCGACAAGGGCGGCATGTTTGCTAGCCTTCATGAATACCTCAAATACTGCGCACTTGTAGGTGTCGAACATGAGTGGCATGAAACCCTGTTTTGGATCATGTCCAAATTGCCTGCAAGAGGGCTGGCCTACGTCGGCCAATTTGCTGGTGAACAAATCGACAAGGGTAAACAGGCACTGAAAGTAGCTGACCCTGCAGAGACCGCAAAGAGAAAAGATTTTTTATCAAAGCTTTTTCGTCTACATTATGAAAATCCTGAGAAACTCCCAGATGCTGCTATCTTTACCACATGCATCACCAACATCGGAGCCGGTTCCGACACGACATCCATCTCGCTTTGTGCCATCATGCAGAACTTGGCAACGTATCAGACAGTCTTTCAAAAGGCAAGTTCTCTCCTTTTACCCGAATTATCAGCTAACCATATCTTTCTACAGCTACGGCAAGAGATCGACGCCAAATACGAAGAGCTTGGCGAACCAGAGTTCATCCCATTCACCGAGACACAGTCCATGGAGTATCTGCAAGCCTGTATCAAGGAGGCACTAAGGCTACATCCAGCGACCGGCCTGCCACTGGAGCGTATCGTCCCCCGTGATGGTGTTTTTTTGAGTGGAACATACTTCCCAGCTGGCGTAAGTCTACCTGGTTCTTGGGTGTTTGGCTGTACGTGAGAACTAACTTGCAATTAACAGACCGTCGTGGGCGTCAATACTTGGGTTGCGCACCACAACCAAGATATCTTTGGCACCGACGCGGATGAGTTTATACCCGAGCGGTGGCTGACTCAGAGTAAAGAGAAGCTTTCCTTGATGGAGGCCAACTGGATACCGGTACGTATCATTTCTCAACAAGTACATTTCTTGACATTAGACCTAACTCATTTGTGACTCAGTTCGGTGCTGGGTCTCGCACCTGCATCGGGAAGAACATAAGCCTACTAGAAATCAATAAGCTTATCCCAGCCTTGGTGAGGAATTTTGAGTTTTCCATAGTTGACGTAAATAAGCAAAGACACGAGAACTTCTGGCTAGTTAAGCAGGTTGACACGCGGTGCAAAGTAGCATTGAGGGCTTAGTATCTAGAGAGGCATTTCAACGTAATGGAAGAAGAGGATGATTGTAGCTGAAACTAAATGAATTTGGCATTAGCATCTCTAATAAACTAAACTCAGCATCCAACTCAGGAAGTCTATCTCTCGCGAGATGGTGATTCCAATGTTCTTCCCGACTTTCCAAAATTAGGGTTGGGAAATACCTAGCTAATAGATTGCTCGAAGAACAAGTGGACTTCCATAACAACAGGTTATCAAGACTGACCCCTGATCTTGTACACGCCGACATGTAAAGTTCGGCTGGCTACTTAGTTTTAATAATCTTCAAAGTCTTAGGAATAATCTTCCTCAGTCTGAATATCATAATTATCAGCCAGCCTGTCTTTGTATTTCAGGTCAGGGGGTAGTCTTTCCTGACTCTTGCCGTGCCGTCTCTTTATCCATTCTGCACCACTGAGGACCTTGATTTCGTTTACTAATGCCTCAACATCCCACGCAACCCCCGTGTTGAAGTCACAGGATAAAATCGCCGATGTATGATTCGCTAGGTGATCAAGAGCTTCCACCTCGTTTCCATTCAGCATATAGGCGGGAACTCTAGAAGACTGGTTCGACATCATAAGCGAGGAACCACTTCGCGTTAACTCTTTGTAGGCCTTATACCACGTAATCTCTCTCTGAGTAAATCGCTGGGAGAGATCCGCGCAGTAATCCCGATGGGGCCCAGCCTCGAGGACAAGAGTAAAAGATTCAGCAGGAATACCCAAATTTGTTACAGCAAGAGCATGAAGCAGCCAGCGGGCTATTTCTTCGCTGAATTCCCTCGTTTGTATCGTTGCATTAGCTGTGTGACGCTCACTTTCAAGTTCAAAAAGGGCTGCCACCTCATACGGAGGGGTGTACACTTCCGAATGGATGCAGCCTAACAGACTGACACGGCGCTCAACGCGAAGAAAAGGATTCTCTTTAAAGAATGGGGCCAGACCTTGAGCATGAACCGATGGGGAGTTTACCGATGGAAAGTCCTCTTGTAAGATAAGGGTCCGAATTTGTGTGCGCTGATAAACAGGAAGTTGTTGCAGAAACCGAATTGCACCAGCAGCGGCGGAGAATCGGATCTTTTCGCGGCAACGAGCACTGGAAGGCTCATAGAGTCCAGTACTTGGGTTATACCCTGGCCTATTCCGACCAGCATGTTCATAGTCCGCAGGCGCAGTGTGATGCCATGAATCCGGAAGTTGCCACACATTACCGAGGTTCAAGAGGCTTATGGCATTGACTACCGCGGCTTTTGAAGGAATCGCCCATTGTTTGAATCTGAGGTTAAGGAAGTCTTACACTGAATTTATGCTAGTCCAGTTTGGAAAACACGTACACACCTGTCTTGCGAACTCTGCAGGCTTGTTCTCGGCTATTATCTGAAGACAGGCGGATAAGGCAGCTTGAAGCTTTTGGAAGCTTCCAGCCAACTGGCCCTGCTTTAGACTCTGTGTTTCGATTTGGGATTCCAAGTGTATAAATCCAGGGTAATAGTCGTCGTCGTCCTATGCAAGTAGAAAGTTTCTCACATCGTCGCATAGATTGGGTAACCACTTTTCCCTGGGATTGTCTTTAATAGACCCAGTATTAGACATAGTCTCAGCGAGACTATCACCTAACGCAAGCTATTCAAAGTTCTCATCAGAAACATGTACATCTAACTCTTCATCAGATAACAATTCCAGGAGAACCCGATAATTACTCAATGCGTTTTCGAGCTGTGGTCCGAATTCAGGATGCTCTAGATGCAGCTGAGAATACATTTCCTGAGTCATAAAGTTGGCGAGATGAAGAACGAAATCGGTTTCAAGGACATGATGGTAGGTGACAACAAAGTTAAAACAGCCTGCCAAGCTTTGCCAATCCTCACGATAGAGGGTAGAGAAGTGAATGGTGTTGATTCTCAGTGGAACATGCCTGGTATCGTTGGCGATAGATCGACAGGTATAGATGAGTGAGAGCTCGATCGGGCTGTTGTCGCCTGCAGTCCTGAGTTTGTCGGATGTACTATCATAGACGTATCCGTCTGGGGCTTTGAAGTAATGGCGATAAATTTGCAGTCGTATCTCGGTCGGGAGGTTGACGACATTGATGGTATCCGCCGTTGAAGACATGCTGAGACTCGAGAGTGAATGTGTTGGAGAGAAGAGAGAAGTGGCATGAGAAAATTTGCGAGGTGGGAGGGCAGTGGTGGTCTGGGTCTGGGTCTGGGTCTTGGTCTTGGTCTTATTATAGGCATTGGAATTAGAGTTGAGTTTGTTGGGGCAATGGGGATGTAATTTATCTCATGCAGCCAATATATGCTATCTACGTTAATACGCAAGGATAAACTCTCGGCCAGATTAAAGTGTTATTAAAGCGCTATAGCGGAAATAGTATTTATGGTAATAGTATAATTTTTTTTTTAGCTTAGATATCTACTTCAAAAGGATTCCAGGTTATCTAGTAAATATACAAGAATATCAACAATAAAGGCCTCTATACAGACCCATGGCTCAACAATAATATATTCAAAAAGGTTCTCTCAAACCTTCATCAACTCAACAAACTCTATACAAAATGAACACTTGTCCAGCTGTAGAGCATAAAGCCTTGCTAAGTCCACCACAAATCAGCTACATATCATACCATAGGAAGGGCGAAAATGTACTTACCTGCTTGACTTGCGAGTCTTCCCACTTTCACTACCACCTTCAACCCTGCCCAGCTATAGGTCAGCGCTGAGTCAAATTAAAAGAGGGTGTGGTGATGTACATACTCGAGTCGACAATTAAGACCTGAGGCAATCCGTCAGCATAGTAAGAAACGGATGCCAAGATAGTTACATACCCATCAAGCAACCTGACAAGCTTCCAAGCTGAACATCAGTTACTAATCTCGCGATTAAGAATGCAAGCGACATACTTACAAGCAAGTAAACCAGACAGACTGCCACTCCACCAAGTCAGTACTAATGTTCAGTTAAGAAGACAAAAGTCACGTACATACCCTTTGATCAGCAAAGCTAACCTAGGTCACAGTCAATATGTCGATGACGACCCCCGCCCTGACGCCTTCTTCTTGTTACACACGGTTAGTGATTCTGAACTGACAGCGGGCTTGGGCTATTAGTTAGTTAATACATATCCTTCCGCAAGGACCTTCAGCCCGATGATTCATGCAGCGCAGCCATCGCTTACCGAAGCGAATTCCATTATAGCCAAGACAAGCTTATGGAAGCACTTAAGCTTGATCGTAAAAAACACAAGTATTGGAAGAAAAAAGCCTATAGAGACAGGCTAAGGCATATCAAGATAGGTGAACCTCTAAGCAAGGAGACCATAGTCACTAAGAAATGATTATATTAGGTCTTACTCAGTAGTAAAGGACTAAATCAACTTACAGCTAGCCATCTTCGGCTGCGAGGTTCTTCTATTGAAAGGGTTCTTTCCCCATAAGAAGATGTGGATACGAAGCGAGAAACGCCTGCTCGAGAGGCTACTGAGGAGACTAGAGCAGCCTTCAACAGAGCCAGAGCGTGCATTACTTCACGCCTTGGCGAATGGACTACTTATTTTTAAAATAGGATAACAAAAGAGTGCAAAGTCAGATATAACATTTACAGCGCGCACTGCGGGTGGCAGATGGAGTTGGTGATGAATGTGAAGTCCGTGTTATCCTTCATGGATTGCACGTAGCTAGAAAAGTCATGCGCTCGTTCTGTGAGTTTGTCCAGGACGGGGGGGAGCTTTTGGTCAAAACCCCGGATCGCCTAGATAGTGCCGCGCCGCTTACTCACTATCAACCCGGATGCTATCTAAGGACCCCGGGCCACCATTCCAAAGTCCGGATTAGACGTGTTTCTGAATTCATCTATGAATCCACCGGTCTGCGCGTTATTGACACGTCGTTTTCTTCCCCAAAAAAGAAGAAACGCTGTGGGAGATTGCAGCTTGACCTCATCCGCGAGGAGGTCGAAGGCCCGGATTGTCGTATCGATTACTTCCAGATCTCTGTCTTTTCTAAGCCCAAGCCGATGCTGATCAGAAAGCCCCTGCATCAATTTCAAGGTTTTGGGAAAGGATGGATCCTAACCTTGGTCCAAGAGAAGAAAGAGGGACAAGACTTGTTCCAGGCGTGGAGAATCGATCCTCGCGATCTAAGTGTCTATCGCAGTCTAGCACCGATGTATATGGTTGACCCAAGACTCCATAGAGAGCTTCCCTCTGATCACAAAGGGGAAAACGCCTGGAAACTAGTACAGGCTGATGTTGTTACACAGCCAGCTCGAGAACATGTGATTCCAATCACAAGAGTCTTTCATTTGCACTGGGATCATCAAGACACGGATCATCCTCACAATCATCTCGACTCAAAATATGCTATGTTAGACACTCCAAACTCAAGGATCGTTAACACAGTACATCATACATATTCAGAAGACGATTTCGACTCACATTCAGACATCGAGACTTCAGATTCAGAGTCAGAAAGTGGTACAGGGCTAGAGGGCTCACCGAACTGTTCTGGGGAACCCAGCCGAGATTGCCTGATCATAGCAAGTGATTTTGGGAAACCCGTATGGCTACCAATCAAGTTAAGTGGAGTCCAGTAACATACCGCTAATCGCCGCATACGCCTGTCCCTTTCTTATGTGTTTGTCTATTTCCGGCCCATTCCCATGTGTCCATACCATGGCGACTTATCTTTTCCATTGTTGAGCGTAGTAAAGCCGCCTATGGGGCTACTGATAAAATTAGACCTTTTTCGAACACTTCCACTTGTAAAGCTTAAAAAGCCTTGACATGACTACAATAGAACCACTCTGAGGGGTTCTGCAGTATAAGCAGTATTGAAGATTTAATTTGTGTGTACTAGAAGACAGCATAATGCGATAATACTACCTTTTATTATACCTATTGGTATATTTCCTTTTATATTAACCTTTAGGCTATTATTTATATTAAGTTTATTTTCTTTTCTCTTTATAATACCTAAAGTTTATAATTTCCTTATTTTTTTAAGTTTTCTTTATTATTTTTATTCTCTTTATAAAGGCTACTTCCTTAATTAAAAATAAATTATATAATTCTCTTATAAAACTCCTTAGGTATAAATTTTATTTAATAGTTATAATAAGAATTTTTAAGGTATTTATA